>MU774886.1:3895-58037 GCA_026770625.1 Nicotiana glauca
TTTGAAATTATATTTGAGTGGTTCTGGCCATATTCGAGCCAAGAAACCACTATATTAAGGTTGAGGGAGGCTAGGTGAAGCTATGGTGTGATTTTGGTTCATTTTGGCATACTTTGTGTTCGCCGGAGTAGGGTTCCGGCGACACAAAAAGTTATATTCGAAGGTTTTGGGACAGATTCGAGACAAAAGGTTTATGAGAGTGGAAAGGGAATGGTAAGGGCTTTCTATGGTGTTAATATGAAGGTCATTAGCGTAGGTAGCGTCTCCCGCCGGCGAGACAGTCCGGTGAGGCTTAACGAGGAAGATGAGACCTTCTGTCTCTAAACCTATAGAGATACTGATATATACATGTATATGTCCCTTCAGTTCTCGACCGTTAGATCATGTGAACTAGACGGTCGAGATTTAGTTAGCCCCAACGACGTCGTTTCATTTTAAGTACAATCAGTCTCATCCGTTTGATCAAGTGAGACGGACGGCTGTGATCATTCATTTGATACGACGTCGTTTAAATTATTTAAAGACCGTTCCATCTGATCTGTTGATTAGCTGAATCAACGGTCCAGATCTTAAAAACCTAAACGACGTCGTTTTATTGAGAGACCGGGTTGGCGAGACTGGGCCAAAAGACTGGGCCTGGTCCGGATTTGTATTGTATCTCTTAATTGGCCCAAATTTTTTTGTATTGTATTTGTATGTTACTCTGTTTTTGTATTTTTTAATTTTGTATTTATTTTATTATTTTCTGATGTATTTTATTTATTTATTAATTTTGTTACATTATTATTTTATTATATTCTATTTATTATCATTTTTTAATTTTCCTAGTATTGTTCTACCATTTTGATATTTTCCTAATTAATTCCCCTTTTATCTCTTGTTCATCCAATTTACCAACACTGGTATCTCACACGAGTCACAAATTATTGTAACAAAAACTATTTATTTTGATTTTGGAATTCTTTTACTTGGGGTAAAAATCACGTGCTCACAGTTTCCAAGTTTGTGTTAAGACTTTACTGGTTATCTTATTTTTCCACTCGTTTTCAAAACTATAAATACCTACTTCCTCTTTTCTTTAAACGGACGGATAATCTAAGTTCAGAACACACATTTCACTCAAAACTCTCCCTCTTTTCTCTATTACTACTTGTGCTACTGCTTTGTCTAGCCGGCTGAAAGCCAAGGCTAGGCTGTGGAAATTTTCCCACTTTTTCTTTCTGCACTTTGCTTCTTACTGGTATGTCCTAGTTAATTTTT
Organism: Nicotiana glauca; assembly: GCA_026770625.1. NCBI lineage: Eukaryota > Viridiplantae > Streptophyta > Magnoliopsida > Solanales > Solanaceae > Nicotiana > Nicotiana glauca. Next base: position 5,156 of record MU774886.1, read on the forward strand.
TTCAGCATCATCAACAACATGTTTCTGTAATTGTTTCAACTTGTTCGTGCTTGCCTACTTCTGCTTATGTTTTCTGCAATCCAAATTACATTACTAGCATGTTGAAATGTGTTCCCTTCCTCCTTTTACGTTAATTCTCTCCTATGTGTATGAATCCTAAACCCCACGTCTCCTTCTTTGTGTTTGTATTCTCTGGCTGGTTTGTGAGCATGCCAGCATCATCTATTGCTATACATGTCCAAACCTGACCCCTCCTAGGGTCATATGTTTCATGCAATGTATTCCCAAAACCCCTGACCCTTTTGTATAGTTACTGATTCTGTGTAGTTTGAGTTTCATTACTACTGTTTTCCAAATCACCCTTATCACTGATTATTTCCCATTCCTGTTTTTAAATCAATCTATATGTTCTACACTTTCACTATATTCCTAGAACCTAAGTTCTGCCCCTCTTGTGTGAGCCTTGCCTTGGGACCCTTGATCTCCCTCTGAACTTGGATACATAAGGGCTGGCCCTTCCACACTACACTCATTCTTTATCTGGTTATGCAAACCTGGGTGTAAGCACTGCACGGGGTCTCTTGAGACCCTTAGGAAACTTTGACACACCCAGGTTTGAGAAAGGCTTTGAAACAAGTGGAATTTGAGGTTTTTGTTCCATAACTCAAAGAGGAAGTCAGAATCAGGCTTCTTTTGGTTGTAATCTCTTATTTTGTACTTCACTTGTAATTCAGCATTTAGTTTTAACAATTTGTAATGAATATTGAGCTTGGCTAGTGAAAAGGGATAGGTAATTATGCATGTTTTAAGGGTTGATATCCTGCCTATAGGATTTGTTCTGCATGTCCACTTCTACACTTAGACATCCTGCCTATAGGGTCTGTTATTTCAAACTCTTCATGCTTTAATTCTACACTTAGATATCTTGCCTATAGGATCTAATTAATAAAGCTCTGCATGCTTATCTTCACACTTAGAAATTATGCCTTTAGGATCTAATGGCTATAATCAGACATCATCCCCACAAGGTTAAAATTAAATTTGAAATTAGATGTCATGCATATAAGGTTAATATCAATATTTTATAGAAATCAGGCCTATAGGAATGTCGTTGTGATCAAATATATCCTGCCTACTCCACTTCATTAGATACCATGCCTATAGGATCAAATCAGCCTCTAATACTAGGTACTATGTCTGTATGGATTAAAATCAGCAACAATAGAGATTATGTCTATAAGATTTGAAACCAGTTTAGTTAAAAATCAGTTTGACTCATACTGTTTGAATCAGTTTAAACAACGTACTCCTTTCATTAATGCAGTTAAGAAAGCATGCCTATAAGATCCAAATTGCTCGTTTTAAACTCTTACAGCTTTGCCATTTTGAATCAGTAATGGACATCATGCTTATAGGATATCATCAATACACACATAGGCAAGCCTTAGGTAAATAATGATAAAACAGAATCCACCTTTGTTTAATTAGAAACTACTACAACCAGTAGGCAGGCCTGATTCAGACTTCTTATCTGAGTTAGTTAATAAATTGGTCTACTTCAATAACTAAAACTCCCCTATCTTAGTACTTTAAATTCTGACCCTAAATGTGTTTAGGACATGCTATTTATGTGTTTTACTTGAGGAGGTATATACGATTCTCTTAGTTGTTTACATGTTTCCCCTAATATGCAATCCTATGTGTTTTGAATGTTGCCTTAGTCTTTTTACCTTTAAAACCCAAGAGTCAGCCTAAAGTCCTCCCTCTTATAGGAATAGTAGTCCTAAATTCCTCCAGGACTGATAGGAATGGGATGGGTAATAGCATGCAATAGAGGTCGAGACCAATCCACGCTTTAATACTTTAACGGGTGGGAATGGTAGATATGGATATGATGATCGGTGCGCTAATGCCACATGTAGCCCCTCTTTAGAGGAGTGATTACCAGATATTGCATTGATGTGATCCGTATTACAAATAAACCTAGGACCCCTTTACATTCATCAGTATGCTTAGTTATAATTCTTTTCAAAACCTTGATTTTTATTGTTTTTCAAACCCTTGTATATTTAAATTAAAAATCCCCTATTACTTGAGCCTTGTTTGTTTGCTTGTTAATTGCACAAATTCACAAAGAACTATCTGGACGGGAACCACACTAATGGATCCTCAGGGGTGCCTAACACCTTCCCCTAGGGATAATTTCAAGCCCTTAGCCTATCTCTGGTTATCAAGAGTAGTTGCAGTTGGATCCCATAGGTGCCCTAATGCACCATAAAATCGTTAGGTGACGACTCTTCAAAAATTGCAAAATTCCCTTTCCCAAAAGGAAAGAGTTGTCCCAACAAAATGTCATAAACACGATTTTGTGAGAAAAAGGGGGCACGACACCTAGACTCGTCGGGCTCAAACCATCTGATGGGCGAATGACATCGCCGACCATACAGATCCTCAAATGGAGCCATCTCATTGCTGGATTAACAATTGTTGTTATAAGAAAACTCGACCAAAGGCAAGAATCGATCCCACTACCCTCTGAAGTCAATCACACATGCTCTAAGCATATCTTACAAGATTTGAACTCTCCGCTCCGACTGCTCGTCGGTCTATGGATGAAAGATTGTGCTGAGCTCTACCCAGGAACCTAACTCGCTCTATACTACTCTCCATAAGTGCAAAGTGAACTGAGGGCGTCTATCTTAAATGATGGGAACAAGCACACCATGCAATCGAATAATTTCCTAAATGTAAATATGGGCCATTCTCTCTGAAGAATCGATAGTCACTATCGGAATAAAGTGTGCCGAAATGGTCAACCTTTCGACAATGACCCAAAAGGCATCAAAGTTCCTTAGTGTCCACAGCAACCCAACTACGAAGTCTATGGTAATGCTCCCATTTTCTCTCAAGTATAACCATATGCTGAATTAGTCCACCAGGCCTCTGGTGCTCGTACTTAACCTACTGGAAATTTAGGGATCTCGCTACATGCTCAACTATATACTTCTTCATCCACCACCACCAATAATGCTGCCTCAGGTCGCGGTACATCTTTGTAGCACCTGGATGAATATAACACCGAGAACTATGTACCTCATCTAGAATATTCACCCTCAATCCATCAACATTAGGAACACGTAGATGACCCTGGAGTTGCAAAGCACCATCCTCACTGATACTAGCCTCCTTGAAACCACCCTATAGTACTGTATCCCTAAGAACTAGCAAGTGCAGATTGTAGTACTGACGAGCTTTGATCTGCTCGAACAACAAAGTACGAGCGACGATGCATGCAAGAACTCGATCGGGCTATGAAATATCAAATCTTAAAAGTCTGTTAACAAGGACCGAATCCCCAAAGTCAATAGCCTCTCCTTTGCTGAAATAAAGGCCAAACTACCCATACTCTCGGCCTTTCTACTCAAGGCATCCGCAACCATATTCACGTTGCCCGAATGATAAAGGATGGTAATATTATAGTGCTTTAGTAACTCAAGCCACTTGCGCTGCCTGAAATTGAGATACCTCTGTTTGAACAAATATTGCAAGTTGTGATGATCTATGTAAACCTCACAGGAAATCCCATAAAGATAATGCCTCCAGATCTGGGGAACACGAACTATCGCGGCCAACTCCAGATCAAGTACGAGGTTATTATTCTCGTGGGGCTTCAGTTGACGTGACACATACGAAATAACTCGCCCCTGCTGCATCAATACACAACCTAGGCCAACGCGTGAAGCATTTCAATACAGAGTATACATCCTTCAACCGGAAGGAAACACTAAGAACAGTGTTATAGTCGAAGTTGCCATGAGCTTCTAAAAGCTCGCCTTACAATCATCGGACCGTCGAAACGGAGCACCCTTTTGAGATAATCTAGTCAATGGTGCTATAACAGATGAGAAACCCTCCACAAACCGGCGATAATAACCTGTAATCCCAAGAAACTCTTGATCTCGGTCGTTGTAGAAGGATGAGGGCAAGTCTGCATTGCCTCGATCTTTCTGGAATATACCTTAATACCCTCGCCTGTTACAACATGCCCCAAAAACACCACAGAATCTGACTAGAACTCGCACTTGGAGAACTTAGCATCTAACTTCTATTCTCGCAAGGTCTGAAGCACAACTCGCAAATGCTGCTTGTGCTCCTCCATGCTAGACGAGTCTATCAATATGTCATCAATGAAGACAATGACAAACGAGACAATATATGTTTGAACAACCGGTTCATCAAATCCATAAATGTTGTAGGGGCGTTGGTGAAGCCGAAGGACATCATTAGAAACTCATAATGGCTATATCTAGTCCGGAAAACCATCTTCGCAACATCTGAAACACGAATCTTCAACTGATGATACCCCAATCTCAAGTCGATATTAGAGAACACTTGGCACCCTACTGGTCAAATAAATCATCAATACACGCCAAGAGGTACTTGTTTTTAATGGTAACTTTGTTCAACTGGCGGTAATTAATCCTCATAGCCCCATCCTTCTTCTTTGCTGTACGCAGTGAAATTAGAGGGCCCGATTTCCCTCCATTAAGACATCTCGGGGAGGCACCTCGATACGGAGGTACCTCGATACCTCGAGGACATGAAGCCACGACTTAGACCTCTCCTTCGGGGCTTGTCAAGGCCCGATTCGAGGCCTAGATAAAGATAAAGAGGGGAAGCCCCCAAGACACGCAGTTGAGTATGACAGGGCCGGCCTATCCATAGCCTACGGTGAAACATCGCGTCAAGCCATCACATCTCCATATTTTGTAAAATAAATATACATGTATTCATAACAGAGTTCCTCTCCTACATAAAAGGGACTCGCCCTACCTTGTAAAGGACTGATGTTGCTCCATTTCTCCATAAGTGAAATATATATATATAATATATATATATATATATCTCTTTTCTTACTAAAACTTATTGGCTCTCACTGATACTGAGGATACCTAGATATCCTACGCCTTCATATGTGTTCTTTATCTTTTATATGAGTTCTTCATCGTATAACTTGGTTTTGACCATAAAGAGCTTCGTTTGGTTATATCTCTAACTGTTATACTACCCTTGATTGTCCCCGATAGCCCAAGCTCGATCTCGAGGTCGACCCCGAAGCGCTCGTCGATCAAACCTACATCCGGGTAGCAGGCCCTTTGGTTTGATCATTATCTTGTTTTAGCTCATGCTCCATCGTTAAAATTCATAACACTAGCACCATTTGCTCTAACAACTAGCTCGGGAATAGATCATATATTTTCAGAGTCCCGTTTTACAAATTTGATTATCGTTACAATTTTCATGGTAAACAGTTTGGCGCCCACTGTGGGGCTAAAAATAATAGTGATTATTGTCTTGCTAGTTTCATTAAACAAACGTATATCATCTTTCACACTTTTTCTTGTCCAATGATCCTTTGATTTCAGATAAAAATGTCTGGCTCGGTGAACAGAGTTGAGAACGATCGCCTCGAAAATCACAGGGAAAATGGTATAGCTATCCCAGCCGCCAGAGCACCACTATTGAATCCCGATAACGCACCCGAAGCGGATGCAGACTCACAGGACGCATAACAAGTCAGCGAAACTTCTCGCACCGACAGAAGCGCACGACACAGTGACCGACAGGAAGTTCAAAAAACCCCAGCCCGGGAAGAACAATAAGTTAGTCTTCATGTTATTTTTGAAATGTTGCAGGCACAACAACTGACCATTTCTCAGTTGCAAAGCCATACGAGGGCCCCAACACAGTAGCACCAGAAACAACTTCCCCCGACGAGCGCACCGCTGATCACACATGCACAAAGAAAAACAACGACTTTTAAGATGACCCTGCTGTAGAAACATACGCCAATGTCATCGAAGCAGTAGCAGCAGAAATCGACAAGTCAGAGGGCGAACAAAGAAAGGAAGAAACACCACAAGAAGTCGCATCTTGCTCCCTGGTAGGATGAATGAGATCGCATCCGGTTTCAGATGAACAGATAACCCTAGCCTCTGCTCGGGGTTTAAACAAGCGTACCCGCAGACCCCAGGTCGTTTCAAATGATGATTAGCCAGATACCCGGCTGAGACTTGGACATGCGTCCGTACCCAGCATCGGCTACTAATCAGGGCCATGAGCGACCATCCAAAAACCTTTGCAGAAACAACACACCCAAATAGGCCTTCCACAAAGAAACTAATGCCAAACGGAAGGAGATACCGTCCATGCGCTGCTAATGGAAGGAATGTCTCAAGATCCAACCTACGTCGCAACGGTAGGGGAGTAGTTCAAGGGCGACGTCCTTAGGGAACCTCCAGCGGAACTAGATCCGATGAGGCATAGCCAGTAGTCGAACCTCGTCCAGCAGAGTACAGGCTCAACATTTTTATGCCAAATATCCTAGTCACTAAATGAAACCAGGAACACTGAGCGACTCAAGATTTCTTGACTAAGGCCCCTTCGAAAGAACCACAACCCGAAGCGGAATCCGTAGGATGCAGGCGGTAGCGGGGCCACAAATGACTCCTGTCTCGAAAATATGACAGTTGTGTTACTCAGTAAAAATAGCCGATGAGTACTATCAAACGGTCAAGCTCAAATCTGTCCCCGAGGAAAGAAGACAACCGGGAAGGATGAAGCAAAAAAGCCACGATGTATCACCGCGACAATAGAGGAGCAGCGACGCCCTCTAAGAACTCATAACATGGGGGGTAAAAATACCCGCCATCGGGACAAAGACAGATCCGGGGAAATATTTCCAAGGATACTCTTGCATCTAGGGAAAAGGGCACCATGACTCCACCCCAGCGTCACGTCCACACATTGGTAAACCTCTCCCTCATCCGCTTAATCTTAAATAAAACATGTGTTCATAGATTCAAGAAGTTCGGTCACCCACAACGACGGTATCAGACTAAATGTCAACAGGGCAGTCCGCATTAACGGACCAAATCGCCCCCATATCCCGAATCCTTGGTGAATTCTAAATGATAAATTACCGAAAAGACCGTTCTCTCAATATAGCCCACCTAAGTCCGAGCCGGGACCTCGGGCTTTACACCATCAAAGGAAGTGCAAAGTATAGACGTCTTCTTCAAATGACCACCGACGTACTACCCGAAGGCGCCGACGGTCCCATCTCGACAAAAGAATAAGATTCCTCGCAAAGGGCAGAACTAGAATAAGCCGACAGGGACACACCGAGTCCCGGAGCATCACCTACACACCCTGCGGTAAGAAAGAACTGCTTTGCTCGTTCATTTTATTTTTACTAACCTGAATGTAGACATCTCTACCCGGAGATTCCTAGGCCTCATATAGGCGACCGCCGTGTTTTCTCCATTCAGCCGGGCTTCCGCCCCAAAAGGAACCTTGTCAGCTAGATTATTAGCAGAACAGGATATCCGAAGAAAGTTCGATGATGTCATGGGATTTATTCCGATAGCCCAACAATGAATGATGGTTTGCCTCTAAGAGCATCCCCCACTCGGGAGGACCCAAATACGACGGACTAAACCGCTATCGAGAATTATACGCTGGGCCAAAACGATCTGAGAAGCCGTGCATGCACGGGTCGAGTTCACAATGATGAAATAATCTACATCTATACCAAGTAATAAAAGGATATTTTCTCGACATTTTATTCTCCGGACAAAGGAATCTCAAGTGTATCCCCGGCAGGGACCCCCTTCACCGAATGAATTTCGACATACTCAGAGATGTAATGCCTATAACTAGGCACTCACGTGATCTCAGGATCGGAACTCCAGGCTCATAAAGCCCCTACAAGGCAACTCCGAGCTCACAAGAAGCGTTCTTTACGCTTAAACAACTTGATGACTTGGAGGCTATCGTCAGTAACCATACGTTGGAAAATCCGAAACTATAAGACCCTTAACGGGCAGATTTGGCATAACCAGGTCCATTCTACATCACCCAAGAACTGTAAGACCTCTATAGGCATGACAAACTTTAAGACCTCAACAGGCATGACAAACTTTAAGACCTCCACAGGCATGACAAACTGTAAGACCTCAACAGGCAAGAAAATCCAGGTCCATTCTACATCACCCAAGAACTGTAAGACCTCTATGGGCATGACAAACTTTAAGACCTCAACAGGCATGACAAACTTTAAGACCTCCACAGGCATGACAAACTGTAAGACCTCAACAGGCAAGAAAATCCAGGTCCATTCTACATCACCCAAGAACTGTAAGACCTCTATAGGCATGACAAACTTTAAGACCTCAACAGGCATGACAAACTTTAAGACCTCCACAGGCATGACAAACTGTAAGACCTCAACAGGCAAGAAAATCCAGGTCCATTCTACATCACCCAAGAACTGTAAGACCTCTATAGGCATGACAAACTTTAAGACCTCAACAGGCATGACAAACTTTAAGACCTCCACAGGCATGACAAACTGTAAGACCTCAACAGGCAAGAAAATCCAGGTCCATTCTACATCACCCAAGAACTGTAAGACCTCTATAGGCATGACAAACTTTAAGACCTCAACAGGCATGACAAACTTTAAGACCTCCACAGGCATGACAAACTGTAAGACCTCAACAGGCAAGAAAATCCAGGTCCATTCTACATCACCCAAGAACTGTAAGACCTCTATGGGCATGACAAACTTTAAGACCTCAACAGGCATGACAAACTTTAAGACCTCCACAGGCATGACAAACTGTAAGACCTCAACAGGCAAGAAAATCCCGAAGTTTAGGTTATATGTCATATTTGTAAGAAACCCGAAAGGGCATACCCTCGATGTAGACGCCTAAACTGTCACTTGGGATAAAAAAATGGCTACAGCCAAACGCACATGACTACGGTCAAAATGGCTGATAAAACCAAAATAACGCAACTCAAGAAGGTGCGACCATCGCTAAACAAAAATTGTAGGCCACTACTTTGAATATACGTAAAAAAGAACGGGCTATGAACCTTTCGAGATGCTCAAAATATTGCCGATAATGAAATTGTAATCGAGGTTCTTCTAGAACCGATAACGGGTTAGGCATAAATCTTTGAAAAAGACCTTAACGAGCAGAAAACAAGCCTATAAAGATCCCACGGGCAAAAACAGCGTGAGAGCCATTGTCTCTAGCTAAGCAAGCCTACAGTCTACATATCAAAAGGTCGCTACGACCAAACAAGCGTAAGAGATGTTATCGCTAGCCAAAATTGATAACTTGAGGATTAAAGTGTGCTCGAGTCGTAACCCGATTCGGAGACCAGATCCAAAAATAATTAACTAAGCAAGCCCCCAAGCCACATACAGAAAGGTCTCAACGACCATAACAGTGTGCAAAACACTACCCCTATTGAAGAAATCGAAGGTGCTTAAAGGTCAATTATAGTTCGAATCGCAAAGCGACTCGGAAACTAGAGCCGCAATAAGCACAAAACTACAGCATGCCTAAGGGCATGACACAAATGCCACGATAGCCAACCGAGTGAGCCTCCGAGTCACCCGCTTATAAGGTCACTTCAACCAGTGGCAAAGAAAGCCACCATCACCCACCTGTGCGGACAAGGAAGAGCTTAAAGGTCAATTACAGCTCGAATGGCAAAACGACTCGGAGACTGGACTTAAACACGGACAAAGCGCAGGGCCGCAACACTTGCTCATGTCAACAACCACACCTAGAAGCCCCGGGATAGCCCGGTTGGTCTCGGACCTACGAGTATCCCACCAAACATCAAAACCGACCTGGTCGAAGGCAATAATAGAAAGAGATGCAGAAGAAGTAAGGCTTCAAAATCTCTTCTTATTTCACGCACGCAGAGGGGAAAAGGGGGAGGGGAAAAACTCTCCATAAATGGACATGTTCTATATATATCAATAACGGAGCAACAAAATGGCATAATCTGCGATCTATTCCGAAGGGCCACAGCTTGCCAGGTTCACTCCCCGTCCCGTACAAAGGAAATGACTAATCACCACACTCATCTGCCCTTGCTCGATTCACTTCATCAGAAAGAATAAAGCGCCTCACGCCAATCTCCTCAAGTGCTTCTCTTCGAGATCTGCAATGGACATATTCCTCGATCCTTTTCTCCTGGTCAAGGGCTCACTTCAGCTCGGCTTGAGCATCCACGACATCCTTCATACGGATTGCCATCTCCTGATCAGCGTTGGTTCGGCTTAACATCACCTTAGTCCAGCCGTCAATCATCTTGGCCCATGTCTTCAAAAGTTCATATTCTAATTTCTCAATCACATCTGATTGAATTTTGGCAATATCTTGAGCCAAGCAAACTTGGACTTCTAAGGAAGGATCCTTGGCCAAGGCACTTGCCTCATCTAAAACATGAGCTTGCACCTAAGCCCTTAGCTCGCCACAAGCATTTCTGGGGCGATCAACATCGCTCTTAAGGTACTCCATGGCCTCCGCCTTTTTCTGCAGCTGATATAACAAAGAAGGGCGTTAACCTAAGAAGGCCAAAGAAAGCGAAGCTTGAGCTACATATAGTTACCTTCTCCATCAAATAACTCCCATAATTCGAGCACCGGTATGCTTCGCATCGCCAATGCAGCAACTCGCTCTCATTCTCCTTGCTAAACAGCCTAAAAGATTCTCCCTCACCCTGAACTTTCTGAAACTTGGCCCCTTGACAGACCAGCTCAGACATCAGCCTAGCACAGGCTCGCACAAGGAAAACTCAATGACGAATGAAGGACACAAAATATAGGGAAACTGCGCCTAAACTCACCATGAAGTAAAGCCGGCAGACTTCCTTGAAGTCAGAGCATACTCCCGTTGACCCTGTCCCTTTGCCCCCGGGAGAACCAGCCTCGGACAAAGCATATCCACTCGAAGGCATCGACGACCTAGAATCAGGTACTCCGGGGGAAGAGGACTTAGACCATGCCTTCTCCTTGGAGACACTGGCCTACTCAGCTCCACTACGAGCTCCATCGCATTGAGGGGCAAGAAGGGAGGTCAACATTTTATTCCCCTCTTTGGAAGAGCACTGTCTTATCTCGAGGAAATGCCTGATGCCTGCAGGAAGCAAATCCAATGCAAGTATAAAGGGGGAAAATATTACCTCAAATTTGTGAATTCCAAGGCAAAAGAAACATGCGCACATACCTTGATATTTTTCTCCCCACCTGACACGAAGCACAGCTCGCCACCGACACTCGTCGCAGGACGAATGGGTCACCAACCTCCGGACCCAGCCATGCAGATCAGAGACTTTGCCCGACGTCCATAAAGTTGCTACAACAGGTTAAAAATACTATTATTTAACTCAGTTTCGCTATAGGTACAACCTGAAAAAGCACCAGACCCTCAACTCACGTGCGTAATTCCACCTTTCGGGGAACGACAAAAGCTCCACGGGGATAATGTCGACCGTTCGGACCCGGATGAACCAACGAGTCCGTTCTCGACCCCCTCCTCTTCATCGTCGACAACAAAGGGCGTGGACGAACAACACTTCAGGGTTAGAAGGACCTGGTAATGAAAGGGCCGATACAGCTGGATGAGGTGATCAAGCGTAAATTCAAGATCAGTTTTCTCCGCAAAGAACCTCATCATCAGCACCTCCTGCCAAAATGATGGATGTATCTATGCCAAAGTAACCCGATACTTCAAGCAAAAATCAAGCACGACCCTCTCGCGGGTGCCAAAGGCGAAAGGATACATGTATACACTCAAAAATCCGTTAGCAGAATCCGTAACATTCTCTCCCAAAGGAAAAACATGCAGCGCTACCCCTCACTCCATCTACAGTATTTTATCACTATCTTCAAATTCTCCCCCCTTATGAAAGAAACAATCTTCAAAACAAAATTCCTCAGCTTCCGAGCACCGGGAACAACACTCTCCGCTCTCTGCCATGCCGTCCCCGAAGTGGTTTCCATGACTAATGTAAAAATAAACAGAGCAAAGCAAGGGCGCGGACCAACACTTTTTGCACATAGAGAAATGAGGAACCCTATGCCAAAGCAGGAGTGCAACTACCTAAAAATAGTGAAGCCCTGCGAAGAAGCCAAGGCCGCCCCACTTATATGCTAAGAAGCGGCAATGTTTTGCCTACTCGGAGTAAGCCCCAGGGAACCTACGACATCGGTATAGTCAAATGGGGCGATACCTAACCTCAAAAGTATCCCTTTACAAGAACCCAAGACTCGAGGAACCGTCTGCATTTTCTCCAAGCTTGAGATAACATCCTACCTCGAGGATCCCCATCGAAGAGAAATTGGAATTTGCGAAGCTTTCCATACCGTCACTCAATGCGAGGTAGTTTCAGATTTCATAATTACATTTCTAAAAAAGAAAGAATAAATGCAAGAAGCTCCAATCGCGGAAGCACCACAAAGGTTCAAAGCGGTGCCTGAGTGTGAGCAACCCCTCCGCAAAAAATCTATCTCGTATGTATCTAAAGGAAGATGTCTGCATCAAAAATCAAATGGGACCCCCGGTACCCGAAGCTGGCTTTCTTCCAGGATAACATCCTCGAAGGCCCTGAAATTTTACACATTATCTATATGCAATTCAAAAGGCCTAGGCATCCCAGTACTATCCGATCAATCCAAGATTGCCCCGAGGTACAAACATGGCCTCGAAAGGGAGCCATGTCGGTCAATAGAAGAGCGGAAAGAATGCTCGCACCTGAGTCGAATATCAGTAGCCAAGAAGTAAAGGGAGAAAGTCATAGGGTCTCGAGGGGTATGAACACATGCAATTAGTAGGCAAAAATCAAAGGAATATATTCATGTTCACAAAAATCAATGTATAATAGCCCCCGACGGGTCATAGCATACATTTACAAAAGCCCTCGAAGGGTCATTACATACAATTGCAAAAGCCTATTGGAGCCTACCCCTACAGCGAAGGAATGGAGCGATGTATATGTGATGAAACCAAGAAGCCCAGTCAGCCCTCAAGGGTGTATCTCTGATATCAGCATCCTTGAGCGTCGCACCGAGTGATCCCTTCGACCTCCACCTCCTCTAGGTTCCCAGCTCAATTCCTCAAAGGATTCCCACTGGAAGAGATGAAGAAGAAGAAAAGGAGAGGATGCAGAGGAGGCAGAGAAAAGAGACATAGCCCGCCGAAGCCAAAGGTTGAAGATTCGGCGGGCCTCAACCTCAACGATCGGCAGCGCCACCTTATCCCTCGGGAAAGAAAGATCCCTAAGGATGAGGTGCCACACCAGGCCTTGGTAGGAGAGTGAGCAATGGTGTATAATCCGAATGACTGTCTATATATGAGGCAGACAAACTCCCCATCCATCACCACCTCGGGCCAACAGCAACAGTGAACACCAACATACCAACGACCATAACGGGATAACACAATTATGCTCAACGAAGGGACGTCCCGGCGAAGGGCCATAGCACAACTTAAGGGAGCTCCTCCTAACGACCTTGAGGCCATAAGCCCCAAGCATGATGTTCAAAAATAGAAGAAGATGACAAGAAGAGATAAGCTAGCATGCCGACGAAGGTACTGGGATAGGAAAAACAACGCCAAGGAACCCCATTTATAGGGGGAAACGACACGGTCGTCGAGGCTTTGGAAGACTGGCCGATGAATGCAATTATTTCATCCTTGAAAACCGAATCAACGGCAGTACTTTTTCCTTGGAGACCGGAAATGATAGTGTATTGAGCATGAGTCTATGAGATATCTCATCTATCACAAAAGATTGCGCCCCGATTCAAGTCACTAGTGTACTGTCGCCATGAGAAGTTCGAGGAGTCAATGGTCATAATCGTTTCCCATTGCTTCATTCTGAGAAATGTGGAGACTATCTGTACGTGGTGAAATCAGAGGGCCAAATTTCCTGCCATTAAGCCATCTCGGGGAGGTACCTCGAGACCCTGAGGACATCAAGCCACGACTTAGCCCTCTCCTTCGGGGCTTTTCAAGGCCTGATTCGAGACCGAGATAAAGACAAAGAGGGGAAGCACCCAAGACACACGGTTGAGTATAACAGGCTAAGCCTATCCATAGCCTACACTGAGGCATCACGTCAATCCATCACATCTCTATATTTTGTAAATTAAATATACATGTATTCGTAACTGATTTCCCCTCCTATATAAAGGAGACTTGCCCTACCTTGTAAAGTACTGATGTTGCTCCATTTCTCCACAAGTGCAATAATCTCTCTCTCTCTCTCTCTCTCTCTCTCTCTCTTCTTACTAAAACTTATTGGCTCTCACTGATACTGAGGATACCTCGATATCCTTCGCCTTTATATGTGTTCTTCATCTTTTATATGAGTTCTTCATCGTGTAACTTGGTTTTGACCATAAGGAGCTTCGTTTGATTATATATCTAACTATTATACTACCCTTGATTGTACCCAATAGCTCGAGCTCAATCTTGAGGTCGACCCCGAAGTCCCCATCGACCAAACTTACATCCGGGTAGCAGGCCCTTCGGTTCGATCATTATCTTGTTTTAGCTCACGCTCCATCGTTAAAATTCATAGCACTAGGATCGTCTGCTCCAACAACTAGATCGGGAATAGATCACATATTTTTAGAGTCCCATTTTACAAATTTAATCGTTATTATCATTTTCACGGTAATCATTCACAAAAAACACCGATGCACCCCAAGGTGACACACTCGGCCTGAAAAACCCCTTTGCTAGAAAATCCTCTAGCCGTTCTTTCAACTCATTCAACACTTTCATAGCCATGCGTTATGGTGTAATAGATATAGGATGGGTACCTGGAGCAAAATCAATACAGAAATCGATATCACTATTTGGTGGCACGCCTAGTAGATCAAAAGGAAACACATCGAAGAACTCCCGCACCACGGACATTGAATCAATCATCAAAATTTCTATAGTAGTATCCTAAACATAAACTAGATATACCAAATTACCCTTCTCGACCATGTGTTGAGCCTCCAGGAATGAGATAATCGGAATAGATACACTTGTAAATGAGCCCTTCCACTCCAATATAGGAAACTATGGTATAGCTAAGGTAACAGTCTTTGTGTGTCAATCAAGGACAACATAATATAGGGACAAATAGTCCATATCCAGGATGACCTCAAAGTCGGTCATGTAGAGCAACACAAGATCCGCTCTGGTCTCATAACCATAGAAAGTCATGATACCGAATCGCTAAATATGATCCACTACAACAAAATCGCCCATTGGCGAGTACACATATACAGAAGTACCCAAGGACACGCGATGAACACCCAAAAAAAGATAAACAAAGATGAAACATATAGTATTGGAGCATTCCTACCGGAGATAGAATAATATCTGTGATCACGACATTTGAGGCTGTAGCATCTGGTGTAGCTGGAAAGTCATAGACCTAGGTGCCACCTGACTAGCCTTTACCTCTAGGGCGTCCCCTACCCACCTGCCCTCCACCTCTGGGTGGCCGGACGACTGGTGCGGCAACTGGTGCAGTAATAATGGGCTGATGACCCTGCTGTACTACCTTGCCCTTAAGCCTGGGGCAGAATCTCCTCACATGACCAAGATCCCCCACTCAAAGCAACCTCTCGGTGTGGAAGATGACTGACCCTGAGTCTGTCTCTAAGAACCTGTACTCCAACCGGAGGAACCTTGAATAACCGGTAAACAGTAGGAGCTCTCAGATAAGGCACTAAAATAAGGCCGACTGGAGCACCTCGAGAAGGTGGCGGTGCTAGATATGTGGGCCTGCTAGATTTTACCCTTAAAAACTAACCTATGCCCCCAGACGGAGCACCACTAAACACTCCAGAATATCAAAACTAATTGTCCATCGGCGCATGCTCTCGGCCCTACTGACAAATACCCTCGATCCTCTGAGCTATCTCAACAACCTGCCCGTAAGGAGTCCCCATCTCAACTTCTCGGGCCATAGTGACCTAGATACCATAGTGCAAACCCGTAATTAACCTCCCCACTCTCTATGCATCAGTGGAGAGTATCATAAGTGCATGATGAGACAACTCAAGGAATCTCGCCTCATATTCGGTCACAGACATCTAAAATTGATAGAGTCACTTGAATTGACCTAGTAACTCTTCTCTCTGAGAGGATGGAATTTATCTCTCTAGAAAGAGACGTGTGAACAAGTCCCAAGTCATGATAGGAGAACTTGCTAGTCTACTGAGAAGATAGGACTGCCACTATCTACGAGCCCTGCCCTCCAACTGAAAGATGGTAAAGTCCACTCCGTTGGACTATAATTTCCTCATACTGTTCATTTTGTCCCTGCAACGATCAATGAAGTCCTGGGGGTCCTCATGTCTCTCACTGCCAAAGGTAGGAGGATGTAGTCTGATCTATCTATCCAATAGCTTATGCGGCTCGCCGGTCGCGGCTAGTCTAGGCTCTAGTATAGCCGTTACAATTGGCTGAGCTCTACCCATAAGTAGTGCACCCAGGGTCTGATAAATGGCAGCAACATGCCCTAGAGCCTGAATAGTACGGATCTGTGCTCCCCCTCCAGCCCGAGATGTGGCTTAGTTTGTTGGAAATAAATAAAACTGCATCATAGTCCATAAACCACATCATACAGCCCATGACCTCCTGGAAATCTAGTGAGGACATGAAATTCATCAGGGCTGGCTCAGCTGCAGGTACATTGCCCTGCTCCTCAATAACAGGATCCTCCCTTGGATCCACTGGAGTAACTCTACGACTCCCTCGTTCTCTTGGAGGAGCTGGAGCCCTCCCTAGGCCTTTGCCTCGGCCTCTCGCAATATGGGGAGCAACTCCTCCATGGACGAGTACATCTGCCACATGCGTTCTCAGGATCTGTGAGAGAATGAGAGAATAAGAGAAAGATACTTAGCACAACATCAATTACACAATAGGAGATGAAGAAAGAGAGGTTTTCTAACACCCTATAGCCTTTCGAAGATAATTACGGACGTCTCCGCACCAATCCGAAAACCTCTATAAGGCCTGCTCATGACTTGTGAGACCTACGTGAACCTAGTGCTCTGATACCAAGCTGTCACTGTCCAGTTTCCCCATATAGGCCGTGATGGCACCCGACGACGCCGCTAGCCAAGCCAACGGTGAACTAGTCATGTATTTGTTCTTTTTTTAAACAAAAATTCAAAGTAGTGGATTTTTATTTACTAAGAAATGATTAGTGGAAAGTTATAGTAAAGTAAAGCACAACTAATGAAAGAGTAAATATAGTGAATTAAATACTCAAAAATCATACAATATCTACTAGAATATTCCCATATCCGGTGTCACACGTGTATGAGTAATTACTAAAATATACAAAAACCATCTATACTACTATATAAAATAGATAGATAGAAAAAAAAATACAAAAGAGGGACTGCAGATGCTGCAGAAAGGACACATAGAGCAGCTCAAAACTACGCCTCGGGGTAACGGGGGTATGCGCTTGAATAGCAACTGCCAGATGCACATGTTTGAAATCCTGCACGATTAGTGCAGACGTGTAGCGTTAGTACATACAAAATATGTACCGAGTAAGTATCTAGTTTATCCTCGAATAAGTAGTGACGAAGGGTCGACATCGACATTTACTATGGGCCAATAAATATAATACAGAAATTCTAAATAGGCATGGAATACATCAATTATAGTAATGCAATAATGAACAGTAAATAAGTGACTCTTTAACTAGATATAAATTTAGAGCTCCCTATTAGCACCTACTAAATTCAAAAAATACCGACCATCAAGTAAATTCTAATTTCTCAAGTCATGAAGTAATATCAAGTGTAATTGGACTCCGAGAATTATTAGAGCACGATTTATGATGATGTCGTATGGTCTGATCCATAATAATGGGTGCACGGCTGAGGGTTAAAAGACACGAATAATAGATGCATCTATTATACTGTGAGGCGTTCGACCCGCTCTACAAGAAGAGGGAATACACTACGAGCTCCGATTTAACGGCTACTACGAGACTAATACACAAGCAGGCATAATTTCTACCAACGTTCAAGTAACCCGCCAAAAACTCAAAGTAAATGAAGTTTGGTCTTTACAAATCTTTTATCAAATTTCAATATAATTTAAGCACTAAAATTAACAAATAGAGTGCAAATAATATAAGTATTACATGATAGAGTCCTCAAACTACCCGGACATAATCATGATTTGTAGCTAAGCACAGACTCTAATTGCTTTGTGCATACGTGGTTCCCACAATTAGCAGCAAATAATAATTAAAATACATATGGGGTATATTCTCTCTTACAAGGTTAGACAAGAGACTTACCTCGTTCCAAAGTTTACTTTCCTGTCCCCAAATCACTCCTTAAGCCTCAAATCGGTGCCAAATAATCTGAAACTAGCCAAATATTATATAAATTAATCAATATGCCCTCAAAAGTTCATAACTTGGCTATTAGAGTAATTATCTAACCTAAATTTGAAGATTTCTAAAATTCACCCTCGGGCCATGTGCCTGAATTCTAGAAGTTTCGAATAATAATCGTTACCCATGAACTCCCGAACTCAAATATATAATTTGTCCAAATTTCCATAACCATTTTTGTGGTCAAATTCTACTTTTGTCAAAACCTAGGTTTTTCCGTTAAACTTATAGTTTCAACAATTTCTACGTTAAAATCTACCCATACTACAAGATTTAAACTCATATTGTATATAAATTACTTACCTTAAGGTGCTAGGTGAAAATCCCTCCTCAACGATCTATAAATTCGACTAACAAGTGAGAGAAATGAAGAAATGAGCCTAAGTCTCGACATAAATGCACCCTTTCTGCCCAGCAATTTTCCACACTTGAGGAAGAATACGAGACTACTCCTGCGGTCGATTGTCTGCATCTGCGGGACACACACGACCCACAACCAGCCGCACCTGCAGCCAAGTCCCGCTTATGCGAGCCCACTTCTATGTCTCGCCTCGTGCACCTGCGACCATGGCCAGGTTGTATCTCTCAGCATCTACGCACCCCTTCATCACATAAGCAAGTTCGCTTATGTGGAAATGCTTCACTTCTGCGGACCTTGCTGACTCCCCTCCATTCCACTTCTGCTAATAAGACACCGCACCTTTGGTGTCGTTCGTACGGTCGTTCCCACCGCAGGAGCAAACGCACCAGATACCAGCCACCTTCAGCTCTTTTCCAAAGAGCAATCAAGCTCTATCAACCTTACGAATCCTACACGGGGGACCCCGGGCCTCGACCAAATATACCAGGAAGTTCGTAAATATAAAATGGACTCGCTCGAACCCTTGAAATGCGTAAAAAGCATCAAACTAAGAGTTGTACCCCAAAACCAAATTGAATCAACTTATGAATTTCATGTTTTTCCAACTTACTCCGAACGCGCCGAATCATACTTAAACTACTCGGAATGACATCAAATTTTATTTACAAGTCTTAAATAACCATACGGAACTACTCCCAGGCTTGGAATCCCAAACAGAGCTCGATAACACGAAAGCCTACTCCAAACCAAACTTAAAGAACTTGAAAACCTTCAATGCATCAACTTTGAACATTAAGCGCCGAAACGCTCCCGGGCCATCCGAAACCCGATTTGAACACACGCCCAAGTTCAAAATCATCATACGAATCCATTGGGGCTATCAAATCCCTGTTTCGAGGCTGTTTAATGAACACGTTGACTCAAGTCAAATTTGGCCATTATGGGCCACTATTAAGGATCTAAGTGTTCCGATTTCAACTCGAACCTTTCCAAACCCAAACCAACTATCCTCGCAGGCCATAAAACAGTAAAGGTATGTACGGGGAGTCTTAATAGGGGAACATTGATCTAAAATGTAAAATGAACTGGGCCCACGTCTCGAAATCCCATAAAGTTATATAATACGGATGCCCATTCAACCATGAGTCCAACCATACTAAATTTACCAAATTTCGATACCAAAACGTCAACTCAAATCTCCAAATTAACTCTCCAACCCCTAACCTAACACTCCCAAAATTCCACCTTAGAAACATATAAACTAGGTGAGAAATATAATGGAGAAGCAATATTATTGAATAAAAATGATCACAAGTGACTTGCTTCAAGAAAGCCCTCGAAATCCCTCTCAAAAATCACCTTAATCCGAGTTTGCAAAGTCCAAAATGACAAAAATCAAGAAACCCTTGAATTTAACATTCTGCCCGGTGCTTTCGCACCTGCGGGCCAAATCTCTGCACCTGTGCAATCACTTTTGCGATAAAAGTACAGATTCTGTGTAAGTCACTTAAGTCCATAGGATCCGCACCTACGGAAGCGCTTCTGCAACTCTTCATCTGCTTATGCGAAGATAGTACATCCCTCCATTCTCCGCATCTGCAGGGCCTTTCTCTCACATTCAGGCTCACAGACGCGGATGGCCTTCGCACCTGCGTTAAACCCTAGGCCAGCCCAGCCCCGCTTCTTCGCCACATTAGATACACCTGCGGATAATCCCCTCGCAAATCGCCAGAAGGAATATTCCAGTAATGCTTCAAATCCATCTTTTATTCCGTCAACTATCCGGAATCCACCCGAGGCCTCCAAACTTACTAAGAGGTCTTAATAAACTACAAAAACTTAGTCGAGGCCTCAAATCATATCAACCAATATTAAAAACAAGAATCGCACCTCAATTCAAGCCTAATGAAAAATTAGAAATTCCAACTTCTACAATCAATGCCGAAACCTATCAAATCACGTCCGATTGACCTTAAATTTTGCACAAAAGTCATAAATGATACAACAGACCTATTCTAACAACCGGAACCAAAATCCGAGCCTGGTAACAACAAAGTCAACTCTTAGTCAAATTTCTCAGTTTTCCAAAACTTTTAATTTTTCAACCTTTGCCATTTCAAGCCTATATCAACTACAAATCTTCAAATCGTTATCCGGACACACTCCTAGGTCCAAAATCATCCAATGGAGCTATCAAAACTCCACCCCGGAGTCATTTTTACATAAGTCAATAACCGGTCAGCCTTTTCAAGTTAAGCTGCCGACCTTGAGACTAAGTATCGCAATTTATTCCGAAACATCACAGAAATCGAACCAACTACCCTAACAAGTCACATAATGAGAATTGAGCATAAAATAAGTTGTAAATGGGGGAAATGGGCTCCAACACCCAAAACGACCGGCCGGGTCGTTACAAGTATATTTAGAACTTCCTTTATATTTTTGTAGTCAAATGTGAATTATCATCGGCAAGGTTCATGGAGAAGAGATCTGTCATCTCTCTTGGTTATATTTACTGACCTAATTAAACTCTAAGGAGAAGCTTTAAGTAGGTTTTAACACTGAGAGTTTGTAAACATGAATCAAAGTAGATAAAGACTCTTTCTGTATATCAAATTATGGGCATCCATTTTTTTTTAATTCTCAAACTATCCTCAAGAAAGAAGAAATCTAGACCTAGTTTTCTTGGAAAATAATTTTTGACACTATAGTAGCATAACATCTTCGAACACTACATACATTATATTCATGTTTTTTTGTTTTAAAAGAAGTGTTATTTGTTAGATATTGAAAAGAACCGATAGTAGTCGAGAGACACAAGGAACTACCGGTCTCAATCTTCTCTAATTTTGAGCTATATTTCCGTCCGAAATATTTGATTTGTTAACTTGCATAGCAGCTAAGATTTTAGTATGTATCCGGGTGTTGCAAGTATATGAAGTTAGTGTTCACATATCCATGTGATTATATATGTTATTTTATTTAAGATGCACACATTGATTTGAGTAATTGAAGAGACTAAACATTTAAACCTGGAAATTTTCATTAGTTATGATCGACAACTAATGAAAAAGAGCAAGAAGGAACGCCGGTCAAATATCTCTGTTAAAGATAAGGAGGGACAACAAAAAAAGGTACAGAGGATATCATCAAGGCATTTCTAAAATACTATAGTGATTTACTTGGGACTAAATCTCAGGATAGACATCAGCTAGTGGTGACTTCATCAACATGGGACCAAGGCTCAACAGTGCTCAAAGGGAGAAGTTGGAGCAAAATTTTATAAAGATGGAGATTAAAGAAGCTTTGTGGACGATCAACGGAGATAAGGCTCCTGATCCTGATGGTGATGGATATGGAAGCCAGCTTTTCAAGGATGCGCGGGGGATATAGTGGGCAAAGATTTGGAAGATGGAGTCTTAGAATTTTTCAGGACAGGAAAACTGTTAAAATGTGTAAATGCAACAGTGATTACTCTGATTCCAAAGAGTACTCACGTAGGTGGAATTGGAGACTATATACTAATACCATATTACAACAATATATATAAGGTGATTTAAAAAATGATCTATAATAGATTGAAAGCTGTCCTTCCAGACATAATATCAAAAAATTAGAGTGCGTTTGTTGATGGAAGAGCTGTTGCTCACAGCATACTCATTTGTCAAGATTTAGTAAGGCTGTATAACAGGAAAAATACCACAAAAAGCTGCCTCATAAAGATTGATCGTAAAAAAGCCTATGATTCTGTTAAATGGGATTTTATCCTAGAGATGCTACATGGGTTGAGTTTCCGTTACAAGTTTACCAAATGGATCATGGAATGTATTTCTACTATACAATACTCCATTGCTTTGAAACGGAGGGATACAAGGCAATTGCAATGGGAAGAGGGGACTGAGACAAGGTGACCCAATATCCCCCTGCTATTTGTTATTTGTATGGAGTGCTTCATAAGAATCATGAAGTGGATGGCTAGTCTGGAGGAATTCAAATCCATACAAAGTGTAAAAGCTTGAAACCAAAACACTAGTGCTTTGCTGATTATATGCTTATTTTTAGTAGAGGAGAGTTTAGCTCAGTGTTGCTTATGCTGCATGCGCTCAAGACCTTCTCCTATGCTTCAGAGAATCAGACTTAACTGTGAATGCTGGAAAGTCCAATATATAAACAGCTAATATGGGAACTACAGAAATGGCATACATATGTGAGATCACGGGGTATGAGAATGGGAAGCTACCCTTCATATATTTCAGGGTCCAAATTTCATCAAAGAAAATTTCAGTGTTAGAATGTGAAGTACTGGTGGATAAAATGTCAAGCATGGGAAAAACATGTGGCTCAAAGAACCTGTTGTATGCTGGAAGAGTTCAACTGGTAAGCTCAGTCTTGCTACATGTACAGACCTACTGGGCATCAATGTTTATCTTGTCCTGAAAAGTGATGAAGCTGATGATGACCATATGTAAAAACTTTCTATGGACTGGACAAGTAAACACAAACAAGACTCCCTCTGATTATATCGGACCTAGTCTGTCGACCAAAGAAGAAAGGTGGTTTAGGGATCACAGAATGCATCATCTGGAATGAAGCACCAGTGGCCAAATATGTATGGCATGTAGCAAATAAAGCGGATAAACTATGGATTAAATGGTTAAGTAATGTATACGTAAAAGACCAAGAGTGGTGGTAATATGAAGCCCCAACTGATAGCTGCTGGTACTGGAAGAAATCGTGTGTCATGAAGAACAAATTCAAATCATGTGGTTGATAACAAATCAGGGGTGTATACTACAAAGAGTGGGTACTGGTGGAGAAGAGGAGAGGGTGAAGAATGGAGATACTGGAGGGGGGGTATGAAATAGAGTGAATGTACCTAAGCATCAATTTATGCGCTGGGTGGAAATGCATCATAGACTATTGCCTAGGGAGAGGCTAGTAGCAATGGGAATATGTCAAGACGAGACATGCCTACTATGCGGAGAACACAGGGAAACGCTGAAGCATCTATTCTTTGAATGTGACTTTTCCAGCATATGCATAACAGAAGTGCTCATGTAGATATGAAATCAAACCACAACAGCTAGATATAGAGAGTATATGGAAAAAAAGCAGCGAGAAAAGCACAAGGAAAGATGAGTAGGTCCATATATAATCTGGGCTGGAATAGAAGCAGTAATCTACGTTAGCAAGGAATGATGCATTATGGAATCAAAGAGTCCCAAGACCCAAGTTGTGCAACAGCTGATAAAGATGGAGATAAAGTACAGAATGAGTGAACTCATGCAACAAAAGAGGATAGGAGGCTATAGATACTAATGTATGTTTTTCCTTTATTTTCTTGAGTAGCTTTTGTAGGAGGCTTGCACTGAAGTTGTAATTAGAGTTTTAGCTGAGTTATTAATAAAATGTGGTTCGTTCGACCAAAAGTTTTGATCGACAAGGTAGACGAGTAATCTTATAGGTGTCAAGGATGATGCCACACGAATTAGAAAGTAAATTTTACAGAATATTCATATTGTTAATTTTATGCTCTTGAGATTTTCTAACTATGCATCTAACCGTTGCTTTCAGTGTCTTCCTGCATAGAAATGAGACACTACGATTCAAGAATTTAAAGAATTTCTAGCTTCAAAACTGTCTTTATCCTTTTAGCTAATTTTGGATTCGAATATGCAATAACGCTGGTGAATGATATTAATTATTTCGTACAATTTAAATGCTCATGTATCATAGTTGCTTATCCAAGAATGTTTATAACTCTAAAATTATTGAAAATTGTTTATAATTAAGTTTTAGTTATGAATTGAACTTTTCTATATTACTTTTATTCAAAAACTGGAACTAAAAATGATAATGTAATAAAAAATTTAAATACTAAATAGTAAGAAAAATATTTTTTCCAATGTGTGGAGCTTGGACATAATTATATTGATAGATATTTAAAAAAATAAAGTATAAATTCAAAATGCATGCATGCTAACTTCTGTGTTTGATCCAGATATCAACATATATATAATTGAATTAAAACTTAACAGTATGTATACATCACTTATCACAAAAGTCGTTATTAATACTTTGTTCATATAAGTAACTGATTAAAAAATATAATAGTTTTAAAATATGCTGGTATGAATTAGATAAAAGAGCGGGTTAAACACTACTAGAAATATGGGAAACAGCGACCAAAGTTGGTCGCTTACAAGTCACAAAGCCACCAAAAAGCGTCCAAACTGGCTTGGTCGCTATTTTGCTAGTCCCTTTACCTTAGAGACCAAAGCTGGTTGCTAGGTAAAAGGACCAAATATTCCGGTAAACAATATACCGGCCAACATTGGTCGCTTTAATATTTTAATAATATAAATTTAGCGACCAAAGTTGGTCTCTATATTTAAATTATATTTTTTTAACGTATTGTTATTCAAAATATAGCGACCAACTTTGATCTGTAAACCAAATATTATAATTTAAAATCTGAAAAATAGCGACCAAAGTTGGTCATTTTTTTTAAACATAAGCGACCAAAATTGGTCGCTAATTTCAATTTTTTTTAACATAATAGTGACCAAAGTTGGTCGCTTTTTAGAAACTGTGGGTTAGTTAGTGACCAACCATGGTCTCTATTATCCAGAAA
Source organism: Nicotiana glauca (assembly GCA_026770625.1). Classification (NCBI taxonomy): domain Eukaryota; kingdom Viridiplantae; phylum Streptophyta; class Magnoliopsida; order Solanales; family Solanaceae; genus Nicotiana; species Nicotiana glauca. The sequence goes on from MU774886.1 coordinate 30,454, forward strand.
ATATTTTTTTAAATTGAAGAGCAACCTAAGTTGGTCGCTTTTCAGGGTATAACTTTAGCAGAAACTGCCTGTTTTGATAGCTAAACCACCTGCCAGCATACCAAATTCCTATATAACAATACAATTCAATTCATAAACTACAATTTCAATACAAAAATCTCCACAACAACACCACAACCATAACAACAACAATAACTCAACAACAACAACAACAGTAATAACACCAATAACACAATTCAAAATACACATTAAAACCAACAAATTAAAGTTCAATAGAGCTAACAAATTAAACTAACAATACTAAGTTAACACTTATTACACCTAGTTCAAAACCGATTCTATTTGTCTAGTTCAAAGTATATAAAAGTCAAGGAGTATTTTATACAACATCATTATCATCATCGTCTGATGAACTTTCATCACTAAGACAGTATGAAGAAGGGTCTACTTGTCAAGGACGGGAAGAATAATCACGGGGAGGACGGGGGGAACGAGCACGGGGAGGACGGAAGGAACGCTCACGTTCAAGTCGAGCCTTTGACGATGCCTCATGAGACGGGAAATCAGAAAACATCCAAAAGCTAGGAGAGATTTGAGCTGCTCTTGCATGTCCTGGTGCTGAGCTTGCATGCCAATGTACTGAGCATCTCTAAGCTTTTCTCTTTCCTTGCATAGCGGAGAGGCTCTCCTCATCAAGTTGCTCGCCTTGCGAGGAAGTCCCTATTCCCTGCATTCCACACTTATAGCGATGGAATTTTTTAGTAGGAAGCCCGTATACCTTCCCCCATTTTAGACCGCCAGCATCTTCAGTCCACATTCTTTCAGCATCATCGTCTGAAGGTTGGATTGGCTCACCCGATTCATTATGTGGCTGACTGCGTAAGAATTCCTCTACGTCAGCTGTGAAGCGACCCTATATGAAAAATTACATTGAATTAGCATTGAAAAATTTGTATAAAAGTAAATCAAAATATTTAATAAAAAGTGAAAAATTACATGTACAGTCGAGGCTCGGCTTTCGACCCACCTTTCTTGATCCATCTCTTTATTCTTCTTTACAATATGAGTCTTCTTGAATAGCTCATCTTGGTTCATCGGATGCCCCAAATTTTTTTCCTGAAAACTCATAAATTTTAGTTAATAAATAGAATATAAATTAGAATAAATTAAGCAATTATGTATCAATCTTCCTTTTTATTATCCTTAGGCTAATCGCACCTCTTGTGTGCAAGGAGCCTCCCTTTTTAGATGCGGGAGCTTTCTTTCCTTTGTCTCTCTTCTCTAAGAACTTTGTGATAAGCCATTGCCTTTGCAAATCCTCTCATAAATTCTGAAGCAACCAATCAGGCTTCTAGTTCAACTTTCTAGCTTTGGAGAAATTGTGCGACAGCCTCTTGCGAGCTTTGTGATAAAAATTTGCACCCACTTCCACGCTATAGCGGTGTTCCCGTACACACTTACTATGTATTTCAAAAGTTAAATGTTATATGAAAATATCATAAATATAAATAATTATACTGCTTAAAAGGTCATTTATACCTTAAATTGATTGAAAATTTGCTCCTTCAGCGAGAATGAGAATTCACTCCAAGTCGTATAAGGATATTACTCGGTATGAACCTGAAATTTAATAAAAAAATACATTAATATCTTAGTACAAATTGTACAAAACAATAAATGTAAAAATAACAAATAACTCTTACCCATCACCCTAAGGGACTATGATGATTCGGCCATATTGATCATAATGCATCTCCTCATCATCATCAGCATCACCGTCCGAAGCATGTATATCAGAGGCATATGTGTAAGGTGTAAGGGGTCAGAGCTAATATCTCGCAGGCGAACGCCTGCAATAGATGGAGTCGCTGATGAAGATGGCTACTATGCCTGAGACTGCGACATAGTTAGATGGACCGCAAGTGGCTGTGATACTGATTGCTGTGACCCAAGTGGCTGTGACATTGATGGCTGTGATCCATGTGGATATGACATGGATCAATGTGATCTATGCGATATAGATGGCTGCGATCCACGTGGTTGTGAGGCAGCTGGACTGTATGTTGGACGTATAGTCCTATGATGAAAGACTTGGTGTCTGCATGAAGATGTAGGGCTCATGATTCTGTGACATCTCAGAATAGCCCTGGGATAGAGGTAAAGACATAGGCATAGGCATATGCATCTCTGAAGAGGGTGAAAAATATTGAGTATTATCTTCTACCTTCCTCTTTGGTTTCCTAGCCTTTTCTCGACCTCGAGAACCAGTAGGGTTATTGTTACATAGACCCTTGCCTGTCATCTGCATAATATAATTAGATTGAAACATATAAAGAAACTAGCTATAAAGGAGAGTTCGTCCACTATTTGGTGAACACTAGAGATGTCGTTTTGATATGCAACATCTAATATATTCTCGTCTTCCACCATACCTACATGCGTAATTTTTATTACAACCCACCAATAGAACTTATTTCCCAGCAATGGATAAGGAGCATAATACACTTGCCTAACATTATGTGCAATTATGAAATGATCATAGTGATCATACTCCCTCGTACGATTAACCTCAATTATGTTGTGTTGATTGTGTATTCTTGTGTCTTTTATTGGATTTGGGTCAAACCACTTGCATCTAAAGAGTATCAATTTCTTAAATGGCCAACCTGTATATTCTAGTTCTATTATTTCCTTGAGCACACCATAATAATCAGTATCTCCAACTTGGTTGGCACCACCATCTTGAACCCACACCCCACTGTTGTTGCTATTTTTATTTTTAGAGCAATTTTCTGTATGAAACTTATAACCATTCACAGCGTACTTAGACATTGTTATGACCTCAAGCCCAGGTGCCCAGGATATATCTTTCAAAAATTAATTTACACCATTATTTGGATCATTTACCTACATATTATTAAAATAATTCATAAGTTAGCATAACTTCCAAACATTGTTAACCTACATAGTGTTAGAATATTTTAAAGATAAACTTACAAGTTGTTTAAACCACGTATCAAATCTCGTATACATATCATTATGGCCAAATTGACCCACGAAGTGACTGTGACACATTAAATATTTTTAGTAGTTGCATTGAGATGTAATCACAGTAAATTTTATATTTTGATAACTACTAAATCAATAATTACTTGAAAAATGGTACAACTTAGGGACAATTTAGCAATACATGAAGTGTAGCTGACTTGTACTCCATATGACTCAAACTTCTCTTTCTAACATCCTTAGAACATCGACCTAGTTGATTGAATATGGACATAGACGGATACAATGGATCATTCACACATTCGACCGTGTGCCTATCGGGCCTATTCCTAGCACTTGGCATATTACTCTCAAAATAATAAGAACAAAAATGAGCAGTTTCCTTTGCAAGATAAGCTTCACATATAGATCTTTCAATCCTATTCCTCTGTTTAACAAATTTTTTGTATTTTCCAATTGTCCTAAATAATTTCAGGTTATCAAAGGACATTCAAATAAAACTGGAAATTACATCAAACTTATAATATTACCTCTTAAAGGGATACATCCATCTGCATTGAACAAGCTCTCCAAGTCGCGCCTCGTGTACAAGGTGGATTGGAAGGTGTTCCATCACATCAAAAAACCCACATGGAAATATATTTTCCATCTTAATAGAAGTTACACGAATGTCTGATCCATTTGGAGTAGGTTTTCTTCCTTTAATGTGGAAGAACACAAGTCTTTGAAAAACAAACTAATCTCTGTGATGGGTTTCGAGATTCTTTCAGGCAAACCACAAAATGCAATCGGCACTAAGGTCTCCATGAAAACATGACAGTCATAGCTTTTCAAATGGCTCAACTTCCCTACCTCTATATATATCTTTTTTCCAAGATTCGACGCATAACCCTCAAGCATCATCAATTTTGTTACCCAATCACAAATTTGCCGTCTTTCCTCAAAAGTGAATGTGTAACTTGCTTTGGTCTTGAATATCTTACCATTATTTTCTGTCTGCAAGTATAATTCGGGTCGCCTGCAATATCTTGTAAGTTCATTCTAGCCTTCGGGTTATCCTTTGTCTTACCTTTAACATCCATCACTATGTTGAACAAATTGTCAAAATAATTCTTCTCAATATGCATGACATCAAGGTTGTGAGGGAGAAGATTATCTTTCCAATAAGGTAACTCCAAAAATATACTATGTTTCGTCCAATTATGAGTAACACCGTATCCGAAGAATCTATAAGGTGGAACTTCAGTAACTTTACTGAAGTTTTGGACCCTTTCCCAGATTTCCTCACCTGAAATTATCGGAGGTGGAGAATAATATTCCATTTTATAGTTTTTGAATGCATTTTTCATCCTTCTAAACTCATGATCAGGAGGCAAGAATTAACGATGACAATCAAACCATGATTGCTTTCGGCGATGTTTCATAGTGAACGCTTTACTATTTTCCATTCAGTAAGGACAAGATAGCTTCCCAGCAGTCATCTACTCAGACAATATTCCATATGTAGGAAAATCGTTAATTGTCCACATTAAATTAGCATGCAAATTGAAATTCTGCTTGGTTGATATGTCTTATGTTTCAAAACAGGGTCTTTTATTAAGACCCTTATTTCTTTGAATTTTCTTTCATTTTCTCTCTTTTTTCCTATTTTTTTATTTTTTTGTTAAATACAAAATTAAAAATAAAAAGATGTGATTTAATTCTAAAACTAAACTAACTAATTTTTAAAGATTAACTCACTCCTAATTTAAAAGAAAACTAAGGAAAAAATCAAAAACTAAAAGTAAAATGCAAAAAGGACTATTTTTGTTATTTTCTTCTATTTTTTATAATGTTAATTAACTAATAGTACTAAAAAATATAAAAATGTAGTTTTAAATGCAAATGCACTATTTTTGTATTTTTTATGAATTATATAAAATAAAAATGCACCCAAAAATGCAAACAAACACAAAATCATGCAATAAATTCCCTAAAAATTAAATAATTAAAAGGAAAATCCTAATTTTATGAATTCTATAGGAGTAATTCAAGCAAGGCAAAAATCACATGCTCACATTCGTGCAACCCATCAACAACAACCACATGGCAGAGACCTCGTGCATCACGGTACCAACAGCAGCACGGCAGAAACCTCATGCATCATAGTATCAACAACTGCAGGGCAGAAACCTCGTGCATCACAATATCAACAACAACACGATAGAAACCTCGCGCATCACAGTATCAACAACAGCACGATAGAAACCTCGTGCATCACAGTCTCAAGTACCACATATCAAATGACAGTAACTACAGGAACAAGGTAAGGGAGTCAGCTCAGGTATTTCAGTTCACCAACAAACGGTACGGCTAACTCATAAGTAATAACCGTAATAGAGAAATACTAAGCGCAATAAGAACAACTCATCAAGGGAGAAATAATATAAAACAATGATTCCATGATACTCAGTTCAACAACAAGGAAATTAACATAAATCAAACAACTACAATTAAGGAAATATCAACTAAACATAGGATATGTAACTTCTTTCCAATAAAGACCAATTAATTACACGAGAGATAGAAATGATGCATTCCAGATAAAGACAAACAGTTAGAAATAATAATGTGACTATAGAAGGGTAAATGTCTACAGTTAAACAAGTAATAGTCAATTAGGCAACAAGAATAACCCAAAAGGGCAGATAAACTCCAAGTAAGTCATGTAAAGGTAAAACTAATAACAGGGAACTCAATCGTATCAAAAACAACTTCATATTCGGTCATTACAAGTATCTAAGAGCCTAAAAGGGGTAATTTTCCATAAATAAATCATACCATGCTCTCGTCACCTAGCGTACAAGGAATACAATCAACAAAGAAGACTCAAGTCCTAAGGGGAAGTCCCCCACACAAGGTTAGACAAGATACTTACCTCGAACCGGCTAAAATCAACTAGCAACCACGTTCTTGCCATGAGTACTCGACTCCAAATGGCCCAAATCTATTCAATTAATTCACACATTGTAATTAACATATCAAGCAACTGATTTTACTATTTAATTCAAAGCTAACATGCAAAATTATGGAAAATAACCAAAATGCCTCTCAATCCAATGTCTCGGAATCGGGCAAAATTAATATTTTCAGAACCCTCATACTATCACGAGTCTAATCATATAAAAATCTCTCAAATCAGAGGTCAAACACCCCCTCAAAACTCAATTATTTGGTCTATGAAGGTTTTACCCATTTTTCATTCAAAATCTAAAATTAAAGGATGAAATTTAGAGGAGATTCATGGAAATTGGTCTAAGTCGAGTGAGATGCACTTACCCATGTTGCCCAGGTGAAAATCCCTTCAAAAATCGCCAAGAACCGAGCTCTAGAAGTCAAAATGTGATAAAATGGTAAAACCCTCGAATTTGGGATTAAATTCTATCTACCAACATAATTGGCCATCGCAAACGCGGAAAGAAGCATCGCGTTCGCGAAGAAGAAAAGTGAAGGTGCTCTGGTTACTCATCGAGAATGCGACAACGCGTCTGCGAATGCGACAATGCGTCCGCGAATGCAAAGAAGAGAAATTTAATGGTCTAAGGACTGCTCTTCGTGAACGCGTGAACTGCTATGCAAATGCGAAAAGTGGAACAACATAACTACGCGAACGCGATATGGGGAACGCGAACACGATGAAGGGAGAGATAGAGCTACGCGAATGCGAGGATTTAAACGTGAATGCGAAGAAGGAATTCCAATTAGTCAGGACAAGCCTTCATGAATGCGAAGGACATCTCGCGAACGCGATGAAGGCATACTAGAAGCAGCAACAGCAGTTCAAAAATAGGAGGAAAAGACTCGTTGAGCTTCTGAAACACACCTGAGGCCCCCGAGACCTCAACCAAACCTACGGACATATCCCATAACCTTGTTAAAACTTGTACCAATCTTTAAAACACCTACAACAATGTCGAAAACTCGAATTAATCAAGGATTTGAGCGTATGAACTTCAAATTTCATCAAAATATGCTTTCGATCAAAAACCAAACCAAAACACGTCCGAATGACCTGAAATTTTGCACACACATCCCAAATGACACGACGGAGCTACTGCAACTTCCGGAATCCCTTTCCGACCCTCGGATCAAATACACTATCGGACCGGAAACTTCAAAAATTTAAACTTCGGCATTTCAAGCCTAAATGAGCTACGGACTTCCAATATACATTCCGAACATGCTCCCAACCCCGAAATCACCAAACAAAGCTAAAGGAACCATCAGATTCCATTCCAAGGTCTTCTTCACACTGTTCTGACTGCGGACTATTTTTCAACACTTAAGCTCTCATTTAGGGTACAGGTGTCACAAAACTCTCCGAAACCCAACACCGAACATCTTGGCAAACCAAAATAGTAGAAATGACTTTAGGGGAAGCAGTTAATAGGGGATAGGGGTGTAAATTCCTAAGAAGACCGGCCGGGTCGTCACATCCTCCTACACTTAAACATTTGTTCGTCCTCGAATGAGCATAGAGAACATACCTGAAGTCCTCAAGTCACTGAGTGCCACTTCCAACATACACCCGCGAGTGATCCCACGTCTTCCTAATCCACTTAAGCCTGACGACACCATCTCAACTGAAATTTAACCGTTCTAGCAATACCAATAGGCCTTCAAGCCAGCATTCTAACCTTCCATCCGTTTCCAAAAGACCCGATCCTAAATCCTTATCTGGTATCAGCCTCAACCAGCTATTTCAATACAAGCCAACACACACAGGGTACAACCACACAACATGACAGATCACACATAGGTCCACAATAATATTTCTGATAGCCATAGTCGCTTGAGATCAAATTCGTATCGGCCATAAGCCTCATATTCAATAGGGAGTCTTTTCAAACCTCCATAACACTTGCGATGATACAATAACCACAAAAACTTTATAACAAAACACCCGAATAAGCAAATCTCAGCCAACACCAATGGGTACACACCCCACAAGCTAAAACTCAAAGAAGCATAGAACGAAAATGACTGAATATGAGAAAGGAAACGCATAAGGGAACTAACAAACAAATCAAACTAGCACAAATTCTTCTAAAACACAAATTGACAAAAACATCTAACAAGAAAGAATGAAAGCATATAAAAGACACAAGGATCTTATACTGATATAACTCTCGCCGCAGTACACAGCCCGGTCTCAACATATCAAAATCACCTAAAATCATGAAGGTCTCGCCCTCAATACTGAATCACAAGTAGGGCACACATCAACCCATCTAGAGACTCTCACTAGATCAATTCCGTCTACAAATTACAAAAAATGTTGGCTCCTACACCGGTGGAGCATAGAAATCATAGCTCGTAACCAAGAATACTCAGTGATCACATCAAACCTACCGAAACAGACAACATGAATTTACTACTAGCCTCATAACTCTTGATAATAGCTAGAAACAGACGATAGACACGGCTATCACTCATAAAACTTACCAACAGAATAATCACGTAAACAAAGTGCAAATCATGAAATTCACCCATAACTTGAATTAACAAATAAGGGAGCTCACCCCAATAAGCAAAACTGTGATGAACTACCGATAGTGCCCCCTATAAAAAACAAAATCCGTACCTGAATGACATTCAATTGGCGCATCGGCCTCAAACCTACCATATGAAACACATCAACGAGTCGGGCCTCCTCCTTTTGGGCACCCTCCACCTGCCTGAATACCTCGCTGTGACACATCGGTCTGAAGTCTGGGACGATCTCTTACCATATGGCTAGTATCTCCACACTCAAAGCACCCTCTCTGTTGACGAGGTGATGGGAACTGTGCGATATGAGTACTCCGAGACCCATGAGCACTTGAGTTACTATGCCGAGTCTGAAGCACGAACTGAACTGGCTGATCAGTAAAACCTCTACCACGACGCACCCTACCTCCAAATAAGGACCAGTATATCTCCTTGGTCTACGAGGTCTCCTCGCCTTTTCGCCTACTCAAACTCTCTCTCCTGATCTCGTCTGCTGTCTCTCTCACGACCCTGCCTGCCCTTTCTCTCTCTAGCATTCAACTCTCTATCCTCCTAGCAATGTTCACCACCTGCTGATACGGAATATACATCTCCAACTCACGAGCCATGCTGTACCTGATGCTCGGAGTAAGCCCCTCAATGAACTGGCGAACCTTCTCACGAACAGTAAAAACTAAGGCTGAGGCATGTCTAGTCAAACTGGTGTAATGGATAGCATACTCCGAGACGGTCATAGCACCCTGGCACAAATGCTTAAACTCCACGCGCCATGCATTCCCGAGGCTTTAAGGAACAAACTCTCTCAAAAACATATCTAAAAACTAGGTCCAAGTAAGTGAAGCTGCCTCGTCTGGGCTGTCTAACTCATAGGTGCGCCACCAATCATAGGCGCCTCCTCGAAGCTGAAAAGTAGTAAAAAAACCTCGCTCGATCCAGAGATACCCATAGTGCGGAGAATACGGTAACACTCATCAAGAAATCCCAAGGCATCACCTGATGCTAATCCACTGAACACTAGAGGATCATACTTCTTGAACATCTCTAGTCTCATCTGCTCCTGCTCGGAAGCCGCTGCCATGCCCTCGGGCTGAACTGGTGCCGCAAGTGGCGCAAGAAAAATCTTTGGGACTTGCTCAACATGCGCTCCCTGCTCAGGAATACGGGCGTCTGTGCTCCTCCCCTGGCTCGGGATATGGCTTCAGCAAGGGGAAGCAATCCTGCTTGAGCCAAAGTGGTGTACATACTCATGAACTGTGCCAAAGTCTCCTGAAGGGATGGTGTAGTATTAGCAGTAGGCGTGTCAGGTTTCTGGACTCCGGCTAGATCTGTTGGTGGTACCTCGGTGACATCTCGCGCAGGTGCTCTCGCTGTACCACGAGCGCGTCCTCAATCTCTACCCTGACCCCGGGCTCTGATGGCTGTAGCAAGGGGTGTAGGTGCCTGATCACCTCGGGTAGTACGTGTCCTCACCATCAGTTAGAGAGTATAATATAGAGGTTTAGGATTGTGGTTGTCAAAAATCTCGCACGATAGGGAATCAAATGAAGTGGAATTTCCCTAACGGTTACATAACCTCTCGCAGATAAGTACAGACGTCTCCGTACCGATCCACGAGACTCTAATAAACCGGCTTATGATCTGTGACTCATATAAACCTAGAGCTCTGATACCAACTTTTCACGACCCCAGTTCGCTCTCCGTGAACATGTCGTGACGGCACCTAGCCCTTACGACTAGGTAAGCCTAAAAATGCGGAAGATAAACCATAATTGCGGAAGAAATTTAATAAAACTGAACCAGTGAAATAAAATGGTGTTTAATATACCGCTCGACACATACCACTTCAATTCTCAAAGCTAACAACATTCCCAAAACCTGAAAACTCACAAATCACAAGCTAAGGGATATATAAGAGGCGCTGATTCAAGAATATCTATATAAAGGAAAAAATACTGGTAGAACAATACTTATCACAGAAGATAGAAAGTGACCTTTTGGACTACGGACGTAGCAGATATACCTCAAAGTCTCTATATAAACGCCTCCTTCCCAGGCTGACAGAACTAAATGGTAGTACCTGTATCTGTACAAACAAAAATGTGCAGAAGAGTAGCATGAGCACACCATGGCGGTGCCTAGTAAGTATCAAGATTAACCTTGGTGGAGTAGTGACGAGGAACAGTCAAAGCACCTACCGGTCAAATAAAGAATATAATAATAGTAATAACGGAACCGATATATATAAATATGTAAAGACTGCATGAATGATTAAAATTACTACAATTCATAATAAGGGGAAAAGGACAACAGGTAACAACAAGAATATAATAATGATGATACAAAATGACGGCAGAATCATAATCCAAATCCTAAATTCACAACACAACAAGGGGAAACAAGTCAATAACTCATATCCTACATTGATGATCACATAAGGTCTTACTCAACTATTTTCCACAAATTACCAAAATCTCGGACAACCACAACTCACGAAACCCAGCATCTGAAATCTAACACTTGGCATACTGTGCCCCCTCAATCTCACAGTCCTACTGATAGCTAACTAGCTAACTAGGGCCACCCTCATGTATATAATGGATAAACGGAGGCGTACCTCCACCCTAAGCAAAAATCGAAAGAATTCACATCTAATGGGGATGTCCAACTACGTGTATACTTGCGCAAGTGTTTTTAACAAGAATTCTACTACTAGTAAACATGAAAAGGAGACACGGACTGCACGTATGATGTTTCCTCGCAACTTCCAAGCGACAAGGCTCATACAGTTAAGTAATCTACAATCACAATATTAACAAGACAGGAAATGACTCCACAGGCCGTCACAATTCTTTACAATCAATCCCTGACATAGCCTACCTTATTTCGCCATGCGTGCAAATAATAAGATAATAGGCACCACGTTATTTTGCCACACGTGCATCACAATGTTCCCACCTTATTCCACCATATGCGTAAACCACATATAAGCATATAACATATCCCACCTTATTACGCTGCATGTGTAAAACATCAATAGCAACAGTAGCACGACAAATACCTCGTGCAACCCTTTAACACCAACTGCACGGTAGGGACCTCGTGCATCACGGTACCAATATCCATACAGCAGAAACCTTGTGCATCATAATATTAACAACATCACAGCAGAAACCTCATCCATGATAGTATCAACAACAGCACGGCAGAAAACCCATGCATCACAGTATCAACAACAGCATGATAGAAACCTCGTGCATCATAGTCTCAAGTACCACACATCAAACGATAGTAACTACAGGAACAAGGCAAGAGAGTCAACTCAGGTATTTCAGTTCACCAACAGACGGTATGACTAACTCATATGGAATAACCGTAATAGAGAAATACTAGGCGCAATAAGAACAACTCAATAAGAGAGAAATAATACGAAACAACGATTCCATAATACTCAATTAAACAACAAGGAAATTAACATAAATGAAATAACTACAATTAAGGAAATATCAACTAAACATAGGATATCTAACTACTTTCCAATTAAAACCAATTAATTACACGAGGGATAGAAATAATGCTTTCCGGATAAAGACAAGAAGTTAGAAATTATAATGTGACTATAGAAGGGTAAATGTCTACAGTTAAACAAGTAAAAGTCAATTAGGCAATAAGAATAACCCAAAAGCGCAGATAAATTCCAAGTAAGTCATGTAAAGGTGAAGCTAATAACAGGGAACTCAATCGTATCAAGAAAAACTTCATATTTGGTGATTACAAGGATCTAAGAGCCTAAAAGGGGAAATTTTCCACAAATAAATCCGAGCACGTACTTATCACCTCGCATACAAGGAATACAATCAATACAGAAGACTCAAGTCCTAAGGGGAAGTCCCCCGCACAAGGTTAGGCAATATACTTACCTCGAACCAGCTAAAATCAACTAGCAACCACGTTCTTGCCACGAGTACTCAACTCCAAATGGCCCAAATCTATTCAATTAAATCACACATTGTAATTGATATCTCAAAAAACTGATTCTACTATTTAATTCAAAGTTAAAGCGTAAAATTATGAAAAATGACCAAAATGCCCCTTAGGCCAACATCTCAGAATCAGCCGAAATTAATGTTTTCAGAACCCTCCTACTTTCATGAGTCTAACCATATAAAAATCTCTCAAATCGGAGGTCAAACATGTAACGACCCGACCGGTCGTTTTGAGTACTAGCGCTCCGTTCAGCAGTCGGAAGCCATGAAAAGCTTCATTTCGGGTATTATGACTTGTTCGCATGGTCGGAATTTAAATCCAGGAAGATTGGAGATAAATTTAAACGAAAATTCTCATTTGAGAAGCTTAAACTTGAAAGAATAAACTAGGATTGGATTTTTGAGTAAACAACCTCAGAATCAGGATCTGAAGGTTCTAGCAGGTTCATATGATGATATCAGACTTGGGCGTATGCCCGATTTGGGTTTTGGATAACCCGGGAGCGTTTTGGCGCCTGTTATGGAAGTTAACATTTTGGAAGAAATTTCTTAAGTTTGGCTTGGAGTGCATTTCAGTGTTATCGATGTCCGTTTGGGATTCCGAGACTGGGAGTAGCTCCGTATGGTGATTCTGTAGTTGGGAGCACAATCGGAAGTGAATTCGGAGGTCCGCAGGTCATTTTGAAGCCATTTGGCCAAAGATAGAAATTTAAGGTTTTGAGAACTTTGACCGGAAGTATACTTTTTGATAACGGGGTCGAAATCCGATTCCGGAAGTTGGAGTAGGTTCATAATATAAAATATGACTTGTGTGCAAAATTTTAGGTCAATCGGACATGATTTGATAGTTTTAAACATCGGAAGTAAAAGTTGGAAAGTTCAAAGTTCATAAAGGTTTAATTGGAGGTCGATCGATGATTTTAACGTTGTTTGATGTGATTTGAGGCCTCGAGCAGGTCCATAATGTGTTTTGGGATTGGTTGGTATGATTTTTTGGGGTCCCAGGGGCCTCGGGTGGATTTCAGGTGGTTAACGGATCGAAACTTGGAATTTAAGAAGAACTAAAGCAGCTGGTATCTGGTATTTCCGCTTCTGCGGAAATAGGACCGCTGAAGCGGCGCCGCAGAAGCGAGGGGGAAGCCACAGAAGCAATCGAGTGTGAGGGCAGCCAGGACTGCGGAAGCGGCCCTTGATCCGCTAATGCGGAACCGTAGAAGCGGTTGGCTTATTGCAGAAGCGAAATATTTTCTGCAAAAGCGGGACCGGGGAAGAGGGATTATTTCCGCAGAAGCAAAAATCCTTGGAGGCAGAAGGTTAATTTAAAGTTGGGGATTGGCCATTTCTATCATATTTCTCATGGCTTGGGCGATTTTGGAGAGCTTCAAGGAGGGGACTTTCGTCGTCAATGTCAAGGTAAGTTATCCCCATCACTTTTGAGTTAAATATGTCAATTATGTATGGATTTAAGCATGAAGATTATTGTAAATTTGGGGTTGTGGTTGAAAACCTAAGAAATTAGAAATGTTGGATTTTGATTACGATTTTGAGTAAGAAATTAATAGAAAAATATATATTCGAGTTCCTAAGGTTATGGGTAAACTTTATCTTTGAAAAGTTTTGGATTCCGGAAACGTGGGCCCGAGGGCATTTCGGTCAACTTTCCAATCGCGGTTAGGAATTGCTATAAATTAGTTGTAATGAATATTTGAGCATATATTAATGTATTTGCGTAACCATTGGCTAGTCTTCGAGCGTGGTGCATCAATTGGAGTCCTCGGAAGAATGTAGAATGCCGGTTTTGAGTCTTCTGAGCGAGGTGAGTCTCCTTTATAATGTTGTGAGGGGGAATTTACCCCATAGGTGAAGTAATTGATTATGTTCTACTATTTGTGGGGGCTACGTACGCACGAGGTGAAGAGAGTCCGTACGTAGCTACTATTATGCTATTGTCCGGGTAGTTAGGACCCAAAAGCATGTTGCACGTGGATTAATTGTGAACCCATTGGTAGCTTGAATTGCTTAACTCACATCAAATTAGTAAGTAAATTTCTAAAAGGATTAAACTTCATTTCTTAAATTTTTAAAGGAGAATTGGTTTTATTTGAATAAATATTCCCCGATAAATTCTTATTTGACTGATTGAACATGTATTTTATGTGTGCCTGCGTCGCATGGATGATTCGCGAGCAGGATATGCGTTTATTTATGGAACGGGCTGAACGGCTCGATGAGAATAGATGCATCTATAGTTCGTGCCGCTCGACCCTCGGCAGTGCACAATTTATATTTCTGTTGGAGCGGGCCGTCGACCTCGGCATGATTGCGCATGTTTATCTGTTACTTGAAAATTGCAAATGTTGAATTGGCCCTACGTTTCTTGATATAAACTGATAAGATAATGAAGAACAGACTTTAGAATCCCTAAATTAATTGTTGAAGGTGTTTACTTGTTTATCTGGCTTCACAATCAGAACTTCTATACAAATCCATGATTATCCTCGCACTTAAAGAATATTGCTAATTGACCCCTAGTAAGTGTCGGAGTTGACCATCTCGTCTCTACCCTTTCGGGATTAGGTGGGATACTCACTAAGTACACATTGATTACGTACTCATACTACACTTCGATGCATTTTTGTTGCACAAGTATGTATACCTCTAGCAGCTTATTGGGCGTAGTAGTAGGGATGACGCTGGAACTAGGTGAGCTGCATTGTTCGAGGCGACCCATAGCTAGTGTAGTTCCTTTCATCATTTTGTATCTTATTCACTGTCTACTGTATTTCGGACTGGTGTTGTATTCTATTTTCATTATCAGTAGTTGCTCATGCACTTGTGACACTGGGTTCTTGGATGGTTTGAAGTATTGTATTAACTGTTCAACATTTAAATTTGATCTGAAAATATATCCTTTGAAATTTCTTAATAAGCAAGGAAAAATCCTGGATTTCAAAAGCGTTAAAAAATGAGATTTAACTAAGTATTTGAGTTGGCTGGCCTGACAGCGGTGTCAGGTGCCACCACAACCCTTAGTGGATTTTTGGTCGTGACAACATGGTATCAGAGCACTAAGTTCCCATCGGTCTCACGAGTCATGAGCAAGTCTAGTAGAGTCTCGCGGATCGGAACAGAGACGTCTGTACTTATCCTCGGGAGGCTGTAGGGCTATTAGGAGTACTTCCCTTGTTGATTTCCTTATCGTGCGGTTCGATTTCCTTTGAGGCTTATGCCTTTGATTCCTTCCCACTCAATCTTACATGATTCGAACGGTTGTCATAAATCGAACAATTGAAGTATTGTAATGGCACTACAAATGTGGTGCAGGATGATTTTCCCGGTATAGTTGATTGGACTATGATAGTCGCATTTTTGGGGGCTATTCTATTGTTTCAGCTCAGTAACAGAACTTCTAAGAGCCTTGAGGCTAGGCACAGGTTGCCATGTTACTTATTAACAATTATTCCGCAGTGTTGTTGTGATAGTGGGATGTTTTCCCACGTGTCGGGGCAGTGAATGAATTGAAGGGAGGTTTAGTCAGCATGTAATCAAGGGATTTAGTATTTTATTCCCGACAGGGGAAACTCAAACGAACTGAGGATGGTCAGAAGTGGACACTGGAGGTAATGAGGCTTGGTATTTGCAAGTGTGGTTGAGATTTCTTTTATGAGAGGGTGTCGTGGTCCTAATTGAACGTACTAAGTTGTTGGTGTTATAATCTGCTATAATTCGCCTTTGTGGCAGTGCATTGTGAAATAATATTGGGGTTACAACTGTCAAATATCACATGACGCGGTGGTTTAAGATCGAATCAGAATTTCTAATATTGACCGCTCGATAAAGATGACCTTTGGAAAGGTTTAAAGTTAGCAGTAATGGTGGATTCAAGTGCCACAAAGATAGATTTTATTTGAGGCAACAATTGAGCAGCAAAGTATGAGGAAGGACATGTGGGAAGTGAAAGGCGGTGTTTAAAATTTCTAGAAGGCTGTGTGAGAAGCAAGGTCGAGTGACAGATTAAGGAGATGAGTTCCGCCAAAGTGGGAGAGAGGCGAGGGTTGCATATGGGATTGGTAGTAGGATGACTACGCACCTTAAAGAGAGTTTGGATCGAATTGGGGATTTTAATGATTGGTGATTGAAGCCTGTGGGTATGATGTGAAGTATGGGTTATTATGCGGAAGAAGATTGATATGGCGGAAAGGAGCTGCTTGAAATGGAGGAGGGTGCAGCATAACCTTGAATATGGAAGGATGTTGTTGTGCATTTAATTGATGTCCGCAAGGGGCGAATGGAATTGTGCAACAGGAAGGTGAGCTCGGACTCAGGATGGGTTATTGGTGTCATAGTGAATGTGCCCCATGCAGCGGCGTGGGAAGATGTTAGGAGGTGATTCCCCGTGAGAAGATTAGCGGTCGTGTGGTTGGCAAAGCTTCTACAAGGAATTATATTGGTTTTTCAACAAAGAGATCGGTCGTGCGAATGTAGATGATGACTCAGAATATGAAAGATGGGGATTTAAAGGAAGATCCCGAGAGATTTTGATAATTGATGGTGCGAGGTTAAGTCAATAAGAGGTAAAAAGGTCGGGCGAACTCAAGAATGGTGAAATGATGGCTTCAAGCTAAGTGGGAGAGTCCCACCGCTTATGATTGGGCTCTATGATTAACTACTTGCGTGATTTCCGATTATTAGCATATTGAAGGATTAATTCAGCTACGAGAAAAGACCATAAATAGTAAATTGAGCGGAGGAATTATTAAGGATGTGCTATGGTTAGCCTTATGGGCTCATGTTCGAACTTGGGAAAAGATTCAAGATTTATGCCTTGTATAGAAACGGGTTAAAAGGGGAGTGACTCTGCCAGGTGCTTCATTGAGAGGGTATTAATGTGCTAGAAGATTCAGGGAGCTGAATATATTCAGGATCAAATCAGAGCGGGTGACTCTTAGCAACGGTCCTAGTGGAACTCAAAAGATAATGTGTGGTACCTATTAATTTCAAGCCTATGAGTACAACTAAGAATCAAGCTTTGTAGTAGCTTATGAGAAGGTGCCCAGAATGTTTTATGATCTGTTACCTTGTGGTGCAACATTTGAGAAATGTGAAATAATTCGTGAGATTTGAGACAGCATGGTCTCGCAATTCAAGGTCACTCGAGGTGAGTGTAGAGGGAGTATGTTATGCATTGAAGAGAATTAGTATTATTTCCAAAGAAATCAAGGATAAATTGGAGGGAAAGGGATTGATTAGCCATAGTTGAATTTGGCATGTTGGGGTCTGTGATCCGTTCATTCAGCGTGATCGAGTTATGCGTTTGATTTGTGGCGGTACGTGTGAGGTTTGTCAGCAGCCATAATTGATAATATTCTAAACCATTATACTGTTGTGGCTTGTTATGTGGAAGCGAATCGGAAGGGCTATGGTGGCTTGGACCACTACTTGCATATTTGCATATTTTACGGTTATGGAAATTTACCTGTGTGTTTCTATGAATCTCCTGAAGTGAGTTAAGTGAAAAGTTCGTATATGATGAATTGTTAAAATATTAATGATTTCGTAGTTATGATGAAAAATCGTGTTCTATCGTATATTGGCACGTTGGGTGCAGTGAGAGGTATGGAAATTAAAAGTGAGGATCAAGGATGCAGTTCGGTGTTGACAAGGATGTCACGGGCTTGGATGAGCAAGGAAAGGGTTGAACGATTAGAGTAAATTGTTATTGTCCTCAGCGTCACTTGAGAACGATGTGTTGTGGAAGAGGTTTTGCATCCTGGTTAAGGATTCTGGATCGCTTTTCAGCGTTAGTGCGTCCTATGGTTTAGATGTGCGGACCCGTTATTTATTTCGGAAGATTATGGGAATATGTTCCACGGGAAGATTGTACCAGTGTGGCATGTAGCCACTTGTTTGACTAAAGATTTAAATCAAGTATGAGGAATTTGGGTAATATCATTGCTTTGAGAATTTATGCCTGGAGGGCACCTTGTTTATTGGGTTATGAACCGAGGAGGTTTGCTTCGATTATGACGGTTGTTCTTGTGTGTTATGACAAGAAGGAAATTAGTATGGACCTTTGAAAGGTTATTTGCTTAATTTGATATGATCAGGATCGACTTGAGGTCGCTGGATGGGTTTAAATGTGAATATAGGCTCTATGACAAGCCAGTTATGTTCATTTCAGTAATGCACTCCTTATGGAGTAGCCATGGTGTCATCTCGTTGTCAGATATTTCATGAAGTGATACATTGCACCGTATGAGTGGTGATACGGCCTGAGGAATTGTCTATGTGTTAGAGACCCGCGTGGGAATGTCGTATTATGAGCAAATGGCTCTTGAGATTCAGATCTTGTACCACACCTCAGTTGTGCTTGAGTTTTGTAGCCTATAGCGCTATGTGCTTTCTCACGGATTGTATTATGCACTTAATGTGCTTGCGATCGAAATTCGATATTTTTATTGTAATGAGTAGATTTAGCTCGAAGTGCAATCTCCTTATGTGAGATCTATGTGTGGATCGGGTGGCACGCCACCATGGGTAAGTTATTTGACCGGGTGGCACGCCGCCATGGGTATGTTATTTGGATCGGGTTGCGCGCCGCAACAGTGTGATGTTGAGTCTGGTCCTTTATATGATATTTTTTTTTTGTGTTTCGCTTCCTATCTTCTAAGGAAGGTCTGTACTAGTGCGGGGGTTAGGTAATTCCTTCCAGAGTTTGATTTTTGTTTTTGTTGTGTTCGGATTGGTGGCCTATTGGCACATTGTGGCATCATATGAGACTTGTGATCGCATTCGAAGTGGCTTATTGCCTGAGCAGTTCGTACTGGGTAAGATGAGATTGTGGTATTTAGGATCAGTGCAATCTGATTATATGAAGTATATTAAGGAGCGAAGATCATTATTTGGTTCAGAATGTGGTAATATTTCTTGTCAGAAGTATAGACTCAATAATTGGTTGACTCGGCAGTTGATTATGAATTTTGGCATCTCATCCGTCGTGACGGTATTGCAATAGTTAGAGTAAGAACTATGTAGGTCATGAGGTCCAATGGGAGCATTGGATTCGTGGAATTTCGATTAATTTAAACAGAAATATTATTGTGGTCCTATGAGTAAAGTGATGGAAAGTGTGAATTCAGCAGAGTTATGTAGTCATGTTTGAGTACAACATATAGTGATTGATACGGTGATCATATGTTGGAAACATGCCCGGCATAGAATTCCGGATGTTGGAATTGGGCTCTAAGGCTTATTTTCTTGAATAAAAAAGGAATATCTTCAGAATTTATCGAGCTAATGTGCTCGGCTAAGTTGTGGTAGCACGGGAAGGTGCATGAGGTGCTAAACAGTGATTTCAGATTAATTCCGTATAGTTCTCAGCACGTTCAGGACGAACGTATGTTTAAATGGGAGAGAATGTAACGACCCGACCTGTTGTCTTGAGTACTAGCGCTCCGTTCAGCAGTCAGAGGCCATGAACAGCTTCATTTCAGGTATTATGACTTGTTCGCATTGTCAGAATTTAAATTCCGGAAGATTAGAGTTAAATTTAAATAAAAATTCTCATTTGAGAAGCTTAAAGTTGAAAGAATGAACTAGGATTGGATTTTTATGTAAATGACCTTGGAACCAGGATCTGAAGGTTCCAGCAGGTTCATATGATGATGTTGGACTTGGGCGCATGCCCGGTTCGGGTTTTGGATAACCCAGGAGAGTTTTGGTGCCTATTATGGAAGTTAGCATTTTGGAAAAAATTTCTTAAGTTTGGCTTGGAGTGCATTTCAGTGTTATCGATGTCTGTTTATGATTCTGAGACTGGGAGTAGCTCCGTATGGTGATTCTAGAGTTGGGAGCACGGTCGAAAGTGAATTCGGAGGTCCGTAGGTCATTTTGAAGCCATTTGGCTAAAGATAGAAATTGAAGGTTTTGAGAAGTTTGACCAGAAGTGAACTTTTTGATATCGGCGTCGGAATCCGATTCCGGAAGTTGGAGTAGGTTCGTAATGTCAAATAGGACTTGTGTGCAAAATTTGAGGTCAGTCAAACATGATTTGATAGGTTTAAACATCAGAAGTAGAAGTTGGAAAGTTCAAAGTTCACAAACCTTGAATTGGAGGTCGATCGATGTTTTTTGCGTTGTTTGATGTAATTTGAGGCCTCAAGCAGGTCTATAATGTATTTTGGGATTGGTTGGTATGACTGGTTAGGGTCCCGGGGGCCTCGGGTCGATTCCGGGTAGTTAACGGATCGAAACATGGAATTTAAGAAGAACTGAATCAGCTGGTATCTAGTATTTCCGCTTCTGCGTAAATGGGACTACAAAAGCGGCCCTGCAGAAGCGAGGAGGAAGCCACAGAAGCGATCGAGTTTGAGGGCAGCCAGGATCGCGGAAGCGGCCCTTGATCCGCTGATGCAGAACTGCAGAAGCGGTTGGCTTATCGCAGAAGCAAAAATGGGCTGGAGCCCAGGGACCGCAGAAGCAGAATATTATCTGCTTAAGCGGGACAGCGGAAGCGGGATTATTTCCATAGAAGCAAAAATCCCTGTAGGCAGAAGGTTAATTTAAAGTCGGGATTGGCCATTACTCTCATATTTCTCATGGCTCGGGGCAAATTTGGAGAGCTTCAAGGAGGGTATTTTCGTCGTCAATGTCAAGGTAAGTTATCCCCATCACTTTTGAGTTAAATATATCAATTATGTATGGATTCAAGCATGAAGATTAGTTTAAATTTGGGGTTTTGGTTGAAAACCTAGGAAATTAGAAATCTTGGATTTTGATTCAATTTTGAGTATGAAATTAAGAGAAAATTATATATTCGAGTTCCTAAGATTATGGGTAAACTTTATCTTCGAAAAGTTTTGGATTCCGGGCACGTGGGCCCCAGGGCGTTTTGGTCAACTTTCCAATCGGGGTTAGGAATTGTTATAAATTAGTTGTATTGAATATTTGATCATATATTAATGGATTTGCGTAACCATTGGCTAGTCTTCGAGCGGTGGTGCATCAATTGGAGTCCTCGGAAGAATGTAGAATGCCGGTTTTGAGTCTTCGGAGCGAGGTGAGTCTCCTTTATAATGTTGTGAGGGGGAATTTACCCCATAGGTGAAGTAATTGATTATGTGCTACTATTTGTGGGGGCTACGTACGCACGAGGTGAAGAGAGTCCGTGCGTAGCTACTATTATGCTATTGTCCGGGTAGTTAGGACCCAAAAGCATGTTGCACGTGATTAATTGTGAACCCATTGGTAGCTTGAATTGCTTAACTCACATCAAATTAGTAAGTAAATTTCTAAAAGGATTAAACTTCATTTCTTAAATTTTTAAAGGAGAATTGGTTTTATTTGAATAAATATTCCCCGATAAGTTCTTATTTGACTGATTGAGCATGTATTTTATATGTGCCTGCGTCGCATGGATGATTCGCGAGTAGGATATGAGTTTATTTATGGAACGGGCCGAACGGCTCGATGAAAATAGATGCATCTATAGTTCGTGCCGCTCGACCCTCAACAGTGCACAATTTATATTTCTGTTGGAGCGGGCCGTCGACCTCGGCATGATTGCGCATGTTTATCTGTTACTTGAAAATTGTAAATGTGGAATTGGCCCTACGTGGCTTGATATAAACTTATAAGATAATAAAGAACAGACTTTAGAAGCCCTTAATTAATTGTTGAAGGTGTTTACCTGTTTTTCTGGCTTCACAATCAGAACTTCTATACAAATCCATGATTATCCTCGCACTTAAAGAATATTGCTAATTGACCTCTAGTGAGTGTCGGTGTTGACTATCTCGTCTCTACCCCTTCGGGATTAGGTGGGATACTCACTGACTACACGTTGATTACGTACTCATACAACACTTCTGTGCATTTTTGTTGCACAGGTATGTATACCTCTAGCAGATTATTGGGCGTAGCAGCATGGATGACGCTGGAACTAGGTGAGCTGCATTGTTCGAGGCGACCCGCAGCTAGTGTAGTTCCTTTCAGCATTTTGTATCTTGTTCCTTGTCCATTGTATTTCGGACAGGTATTGTATTCTATTTTCCTTATCAGTAGTTGCTCATGCACTTGTGACACCGGGTTATGGGATGGTTTGAAGTATTGTATTAACTGTTCAACATTTAAATTTGATTTGAAACTATATCCTTTAAAATTTCTTAATAAGCAAGGAAAAATCCTGGATTTCAAACGTGTTAAAAATGAGATTTAATTTAGTATTTGTGTTGGCTGGACTGACGGCGGTGTCCAACGCCACCACGAGCCTTAGTGGATTTTGGGTCGTGACAAAACACCCCCTGAAAACTCAATTATTTGGTCTATAAAGTTTTTGCCCATTTTTCGTTCAACATTTGAAATTAAAGGATGAAATTAAGAAGAGATTCATGGAAATTGGTCTAAGTCGAGTGAGATGCACTTACCCAAGTTGCCCAGGTGAAAATCCCTTCAAAAATCACCAAGAACCGAGCTCTAGAAGTCAAAATGTGATAAAATGGTAAAACCCTTGAATTCAGGATTAAATTCTGTCTACCCAGATAATTGACCATCGCGAACGCGGAAGAAGCATCACGTTCGCGAAGAAGAAAAGTGAAGGTGCTCTGTTAACTCATCGTGGACACGTGTGATGAAGAGAAATCTAATGGCCCAAGGACTACTCTTCGCGAACGCGTGAAATGCTACGCGAACATGAAGAGTGGAACGACATAACTACCCGAACGCGATATGGGGAACGCAAATGAGATGAACATACAGACAAAACTACACAAACGCGAGGATTTAAATACAAATGTGAATAAGGAATTCCAGCTAGTCAAGACAAGCCTTCGCAAACGCGATGAAGGCATACCAGAAGCAGCAACAACAGTTCAAAAATAGGTGGAAAAGACCGGTTTAGCATCCGAAACACACCCGAGGCCCCCGGGACCTCAACCAAACCTACACACATATCCCATAACCTCTCCCAAATTTGTACCAATCCTTAAACCACCTACAACAATACCGGAAACTCAAATTAATCAAGGATTTGAGCCTAAGAACTTCAAATTTCATCAAAATGCGCTTTCGATAAAAAACATAACCAAAACACGTTCGAATGACTTGAAATTTTGCACACACATCCTAAATGACACAACAGATCTACTGTAATTTCCGGAATCCCATTCCGACCCTCGGATAAAAAAGTCACTATCGGACTGAAAATTCCAAAAATTCAAACTTCGGCATTTGAAGCCTAAATGAGCTACGGACTTCTAAAATATATTCTGAACATGCTCCCAACCCCAAAATCACCTAACTGAGCTAACGAAACTAACAAATTTCCATTCCGAGGTCTTCTTCACACTGTTCTAACTACAGACCATTTTTCAACACTTAAGCTCTCATTTAGGGACTAAGTGTCCCGAAATTCTCCGAAACCCAATACCGAACGTCCCGACAAACCAAAATAGCAGAAATAAACTTAGGGGAAGTAGTTAATAGGGTATAGGGTTGTAAATTCTTAAGACGACCGGTTGGGTCGTCACAGCGTATGCCCGGATTGGGTTTTGGATAACCAGAGACCATTTTGGTGCCTATTGTGGAATTTAGCATTTTGGAAGTAATTTCTTAAGTTTGGATTGAAGTGCATTTTAGTGTTATTGATGTTCGTTCGGGGTTTCGAGTATGGGAATAGCTCCGTATGGTGATTCTGGAGTTGGGAGCATGATCGGAAGTGAATTCGGAGGTCTGTAGGTCATTTTGAAGTCATTTGGCTAAAGATAGAAAATTGAAGGTTTTGAGAAGTTTGACCGGAAGTGGACTTTCTGATATCGGGATTGGAATCCAATTTTGAAAGCTGGAGTAGGTCTGTAATGTTGAATATGACTTGTGTACAAAATTTGAGGTCAATCGAATGTGATTTGATAGGTTTAAACATTGGAAATAGAAGTTCGAAATTTTAAAGTTCATTTAGGATATTTGCATTTTTTGATGTGATTTGAGGCCTCGAGCATGTTTTAGGACTGGTTGGTATTATTGGTTGGGGTCCCGGGGGCCTCGGGTGGATTCCAGGTGGTTAATGGATCAAAAATGGATTTTTGGGAAGGCTGAGGGTTGCTGGTTGCTATCATAGCCACATCTGTAGTTTTTTGACCACAGATGTGGGGCTGCAGATGTGGCACTTCAATCACAGAAGCAATTTTGGGCCTAGATGAAAAGGGGCCGTAGATGCGGGACCGCACCTGCTGTAGAGGGGTTGTAGAAGTGGAAAGAGGGGCAGCTAGAGCAAACCGCAGATGCGGTCAATGTTCCGTTGAAGCGGGACCGCATCTGCAAAGGTGATGTCGTAGAAGTGAAAAGGGGGTGGCCCAGGGAAGATCGCAAATGCGGCGTTTGAACCGCACATGCGGAGCCGCAGAAGCGGTCAAGGGACCGCAGGTGCAGAAATAGTTGAGGCAGTGAGGTCTTTAAAAGTTCGGGGTTGGGTTCATTTCAACCCCATTTTTCTTCCATTGGAGTCGATGGGGAGCAGCTTTGAGGTGCCATTTTTGTTATTTGTCATGAGGTAAGTAATTTATACTAGATTTGAGTTAAATACAAGGTTTAAATATGGATTTAGACTTGGAAAATTGTAGAAAATTGAGGTTTTGGTGGAAAACCTAGAAATTGACATTTCTTGGAATTTAACCACGATTTTGGGTATGGAATTTAGAGTAAATTATATATTTGAGTTCGTTAGGTTATGGGTAAACTTATTCTTAGAAAATTTTCGAAATCCGAGCACGTGGGCCCGAGAGCATTTTCGTCAACTTTTCGGTCGGGGTTAGGAATTGTTATAAATTGGATTATAATGAGTACCTTAGCATATATTAATGGATTTACATAATTATTGGCTAGTTTTGGAGCATTGTTTCATCGATTCGAATCTTTGGAAAGGCGTGGAATACCAGTTATGGATCTTCGGAGCGAGGTAAGTCTCCTTTCTAACCTTATAAGAGGGAATTTTCCCTATAGGTGATTTAATTGGTTATATGCTCCTATTGGTGTCTACATACGCACGAGGTGACAATAATCCGTGCGTAACTACTATTATGCTATTATCCGGGTCCGTTAGGACCCAAAGCATGCTACACTTGGATTATTCGTGGACTTATTGATGGCTTGAATTGCCTAAATCGCATTGAATTAATAAATCAATTTCTAAAAGGATTAAACTTCATTTTCTTAAATGTTTAAAAGAGGATTGACTTCTTGCGGAGAATTGCTCCGTGTGGACTCTTGATTGACTGTATGTGTGTGTTTAAATTTGGAGCGGGCCGAACGCCTTAGCAGATTAAATGGATGTGTTTATGGTATGGGCCGTTCGACCGTCGTCAGTGAACAATTTACATTTCTGTTTGAGCGGGCCGTCGACCTCGGCACGATTTGCGCATGCTTATATTGCTTGTCTTGAAACTTATTGAAGTTATTGCCGCCTCTTCTGGCTTAAGAATATATGTATAAATGATGAAAAAGAATGATTTTCTATAAAAGAAGGAACTTTTTATTTTGCTTCAACCCATTGAATTATAGCAATGTAATTATGTATAAATCCTTATTAGACCATTAGTAAGTGTCAAAGTTTACCATCTCGTCTCTATTTCTTCGAGATTAGATGTGATACTCATTGAGTACATGTTATTTACGTACTCATACTACACTTCTGTGTATTTTTGTTGCACAGGTACATGTAACTCTAGCGGCCTACTGGCGTAGTAGCACGGATGATTCTGGGACTAGGTGAGTTGCAATATTCGAGGCGACCCACAGCTAGTATAGTCCCTTTCAGTATATTGTATTTATTTCTCGTCCACTGTATTTCAGACAGATGTTGTATTTTATTACCTGTAGATGCTCATGCACTAGTGACACTGGGTTCTGGGAGGATTTTAGGATTATTCAATATTAAGTCTTTTATCTACTTTATGTTCATTTTTGTAAAATTTTTATTTTCCAATATTTAACGTATAAGAAAAATAAATTCCGCAAATACTTAAACTGGAATTTAATTTTGCATTCTTGGTTGGCTTGCCTGACAGCGGTGTCCGACACCACCACGACCCTTAGTGGATTTTAGGTCGTGGCAACTATCAAGACAATATAATGTATAATTCAAATATAACTAAGCTAAATTCAACACTAATTAAACTAATTAGTTAATAAAATTAATTAACAAATCTTACTAAAACAAGACCTAAACCCTAATCATCAATAAAATACAATGTTCAAAGAATTTAAACACTAATTCATATCCTTAAACAAAAATATTGAAATAATCAAAAAAATTAGAAATAACAAAGATTCAAGGTTATAATTCAAACCTAGGTTTTTTTTAGTGGAGAAGGGGAGGGAAATGTGTTAAGAGAGAGCAGGGGAAATTTTGGGGAAGAAAATGAGAGAATGAGAGTGGAAACCCATTTTTGAGTCTGGATTTACAAAAAGCGACCAACGTCGGTCGCTATTTTTGGTAGGTAATTAAGTTTTGACTGTTTCACCAAAATAGCGTCAACGTTGGTCACTATTTTTTGACTGTTTAACCAAAATAGTGACCAACGATGGTCTTTATTTCTTAAAAAAAAGAATTAAATAACATTTTTTTCTATTTTTGTTTTTATATATTATAAGCTATAAAAAAATCTTATTAGCTATAAATATTTATTTTACTTAAATAAAATTATTATTACTATAAGCATAATATTTTAAAAAATTATATTAACTAAGTAATTTCTTTTAATAGATTATAATAGTATGTATGTAAAGTAATTTTTTAAGTCATATTTATGCATATGAGTAATTTCATACACACGCATAAACTATATTATAATTGATGATCAATCTTATACGTTACTAAGTACGAATAATTAATGAATTGACAAACCAATAATATTATTCTATTAATTGATATAATATTCATTATTTGTATTATAATAGAGTTAATGAATTACATTCATTCATCACTAGGTTATAAGTCGATGAATCAATCATAACAAATTAATTGATATAAGTCGAGACGTTTTGTTTTTAATATTCAACGATGCTTTTGAGTAA
>MU774886.1:58490-108029 GCA_026770625.1 Nicotiana glauca
GTGATGGCGCCCAACACCGTTGTCAGGAAAGCCGACGCGGAATTATTAGTGAATTCTTATTTTTACTTACCCTAAAACAGTTACAACACTTGTCTTAATTTATGCAATTTAAGAAAACATATGATAATAAACAATATTCAGTAATAATTATACAACCCCAAAAGAACTATCTACTAAGTGTGTGCCAAGACCTGGTGTCACAAGCTATGGACAACTAGTAGAATATATAAAATAACAGATCTATCCTACTTCCTGAAACAGAATCGACAGCCAAAAATAAGAGAAACTCTATCAGCTGCTGATCAGCACGGGAAGAGAAAGCAACTCACTGTGGAAGTCTCGGACTAAAGTCAGTGATGCGCAATAGTCTGATAGCTAGATGTACCTGCCCCAGAGCCTGTATAATTAAGTATAGAAGCGTAGCATGTGTACATAAACAATATGTACCCAGTAAGTATCCCGTCTAATCTCGAAAAAGTAGAGACGAGAGGTCGACTTGATACTTACTAGGGTCATTTAATACAATAATTGTTTTACTATGCATAAATACCAGAATTCATATGTAGCAATTTATGGCATGAAACGACAAGTCATGAATATGAAATCACATAGATATCATGCGCACATCATACTGAGGTTGTACAGCCCGGTCCAACATAAAAAAGATGTGCACTGCCAGAGGTTCGAATGGTGCGAACCATAGATGCATCTATTTCTACCGAGGCGATCGTCCCGATCCACAATATAAATCATCATCAAAGGGCACATAAGGCACAATCATAGTCAATAAGTTCATATGAGTTATCAAGTGAGTATATGTGTTCTTATACATTATTCCAATTTCTAACAAGTCCGAGGGGATCTCATTAACATGGAAGGATATAGACATATACAAACATAGCATGATACGGGTCCTAAACTACTCGGACAATTAACATAATAGTAGCTACGCGCAGACTCTCGCCACCTCGTGCATACGTAGCCCCCACAATTAGCATATATGATTTAATTAACTCACCTATGGGGACAATTCCCTCTTACAAGGTTAGAAAGGAGACTTACTTCGCTCCAAAGTGCGCTTTCAATAGAAAGAACGAGCCCGAACTCTCAATTTGGAGCCGAACGATCCAAAACTAGTCAAATGAGGTAAGGACAAATGAATACAAGCTCACAAGATCACATTACAACTTTTAACACAATTTTCCAACCTTACACGAGTTTCCTAAAATCCGACACCGAACCCAACGTGCCTGGATTGCAAAAATTTTCAAAGGAAGTTGTTTTTTATAACCTTAGGATCATTAATATATGATTTCTACTTCATTTCATAGCCGATTTTGTGGTAAAATCTAAGTTTTATTAAAAGCCTAGGTCAAGCTCTAAACCCTTGATTTCTCTAAATTTTTAGGTGTTAATCTACCCAAAACTCGAGTATTAAACTTAGAATAAGGGGGATGAACTTACCTTATGATGCTATATGGAAATCCCGTCTCAAGAGCTCCAAAATCGCTCAATACTCGTGTGCCAAGTGGTCAAAAAAATAGGTGGAGCTCGTGTTAAATGAAGCTAACTACTTCAGCATTTTCCGCTTATGCGGTCAAGGGACCGCATCTGCGGTCCCGCTTCTACGAGAATTATGCCGCATCTACAGAAATGGGCCAAGTGGAATGGGACCACTTCTAAGGTCTTGAGGCCGCAACTGCACAACCGCATCTACGGCTAAGGAGCCGCTTATGCGGTTTTGGGCCTGGCCTGCCTTGGCCGCATCTGCGGTAGGACGATCGCTTATGTCATCTTGCATCTTTGGATGACCAACCACAGGTGTTGTTATGATAGCAACCAGATGCTTCAGCCCTCTTTAATTTTTCGAACTTCACTTGAGCCTCGTCGGATTGACGCTCGGGGCTCCGCAGCCATGCCCGAACACACCGACAAGTCCGAAATCATGAGATAGACCTACTTGAACCTTCAGAACACTCAAAAAATGCTAAATCTAAGAACCGCCCCTAAAATCAATTGAATCAAACTTATGAACTTCATGTTCTTAATTCCCCTCTAAGGAGCCAAGATGCACTTAAACTACTCGGGTTGACACCAAATTTTGCGGGTAAGTCCTAACTGATATATTAGACCTGTACTGGGCTTCGGAACCAATATAGAAGCCCGATACCAAGGTGATCACTCATTATTTAGTTTCTTTAAATCCTTAGAATTTCCAATTTAACAATTTTCAACAAAAAATCATTTCTCGGGCTAGGGACCTCAGAATTCTATTCCGAGCTTACGCGCGGGTCCTATAATTTCCTACGGACCCTCCGGGACCGTCAAATCACGAGTCCAGGTCCGTTTTACTACAAATGTTGACAAAAGTCAAACTTAGCTTTTCAAGAAAATCTTAAAGAATCAAGTGAGCCTATTCCAACCCAAACTCTTCTAAAACCGAACCAACCATCCCCACAGATCATAAATCAAATAAAGCAAGCGCGGGAAGTTTTATTTGGGATAATGGAGTTCTAAATATCAAAACGACTGGTTGGGTCATTACATCCTCCACCTCTTAAATAATTGTTCGTCCTCGAACACACATAGCAAGGTACCTGAGGTGCTGAATAAATGAGGGTATCTGCTCCGCATGTCCTCCTCGGACTCCCAGGTCACGTCCTCGACTGGTTAGCCCCTCCACTGGACATTTTCCGCTAAAATTCTTTTAGATCTTAAGAGGGGATCCTGTTTAACAATAATGGAAACTGGCTCCTCCTTGTAACTCAGGCTCTCATCCCAGTAAATAGTACTGAAGTCTAACACATGGGACAAGTCGGCATGATACCTACGGAGCATGGACACGTGGAAAACTAGATGAGATCCCGATAAACTGGGGGGTAGAGCAAGCTCGTAAGCAACCTCCTCAACAACTCAAATAGGCCGATGAACCTTGTGCTCAACTTTCCCTTCTTCCGGAACCTCATAATACCCTTCATTGGCGAGACTTTCAAGAGGACATTCTCGTCAACCATGAATGATACATCATCTGCCTTCTGATCCGCATAGATCTTCTCTCTGGATTGTGGTATGCGAAGTCTTTCTGAAATTAGCTTCACCTTCTCTAAGGCATTTTTCACCAGATCTCTACCATACAACCTAGCCTACCCAAGCTCAAACCACCCGATCGGAGAATGACATTGCCTACCGTATAAAGCCTCATATGTGACCATATCAATGCTGGACTGATAACTGTTGTTGTAAGAAAACTCCGCCAAAGTCAAGAACAGATCTCAGCGACCCCTAAAGTCAATCATATATGCTCTAAGAATTTCCTCCAAGATCTGAACTGTCGCTCCAACTGCCCATCTGTCTGTGGATGAAATGTTTTGCTAAGCCCCACACGGGTCCCCAACTCACCCTGAACAGCTCTCTAGAAATGAGAAGTGAACTGAGGGCCTCTATCTGATACGATAGAAATAGGCACACCATTCAACTAGACTCTCTCCCGTATGAAAAGCTAAGCCAACCTCTCCGAAGAGTAAGTAGTCACAATCGGAATAAAGTTTGCCGACTTGGTCAACCTGTAAACAACGACGCACACTACATCAAACTTCTGCAAGGTCTAGGGCAATCCCAATACAAAGCCCATAATGATGCACTCCCACTTCTACTCAGGAATGGGAATCTGCTGAACTAGGCCACCTGGCCTCTAGTGCTCATACTTAACCTGCTAGAAATTCAAACACTTAGCCACGCACTCCACTATGTCCTTCTTAATCCGTTCCCACCAATAATGATGTCTCGGGTCATGATACATCTTCGTAGCACCTGGGTGAATAGAATACAACAAACTATGTTCTTCCGCTAGAATCTTCTCCCTCAAGCCATCAACATTAGGAACACATAGGAGACCCCGAAGTCGCAGGACACCATCCTTTCCAATCGAAAACTCTTTGGCACTACCCTGTAGCACCGTCTCTCTGAGAGCTGCCAAATGTGCATCATCGAACTTCCGGGCCTTGATCTCCCCCAATAATGAAGACTGGGCAACCACACTCGCAAGAACTCAGCTGGGCTCTGAAATATCCAACCTCACAAGTCTATTTTCCAAGGAATGGATGTCCAAAGCTAGTGGCCTCTCCTCAGCTGGAATGAATGCCAAACTACCCATGCTCTCTACTTTCCTGCTCAAGGCATCCGCGACAAAATTTTCCTTACCCGGATGATAAAGAATGGTAATGTCATAATCCTTCAGTAACTCAAGCCATCTGCACTGCTTCAAATTAGGATCCCTCTACTTGAAAAAATGCTGCAAGCCGCGATGATCAGTATAAACCTCACATGACTCCTCATACAGGTAATGCCACCATATCTTAAGATCATGAACAATCGCCGCCAACTCCAGATCGTGTATAGGATAATTTTTCTCATGAATCTTTAGTTGACGGGAGGCATATGCATTAACCCGCCCCTCCTGCATTAATACACAACCCAAGCAAATGCGTGAAGAATCACAATATACCGTATATATCCCTGAATCAAAAGGTAACATAAGAACCGATACTGTAGTGAAGGATGTCTTGAGCTTCTGGAAGCTTACCTCTAAATTATCAGACCAATAGAATGGAGCACTCTTCTGGGTCAATCTAGTCAAAGGTGATGCAATAGATGAAAAACCCCGCACGAATCGCCTGTAGTAGCCCGCTAACCCAGAATGCTCTTGATCTCAGTCACTGAAGTAGGATGTGGCCAACTATAAACTGCCTCAATCTTCTTGGGATCCACCTTAATACCTTATCCTGACACAATGTGCCCCTAGAATGCTACTAAATCTGGCCAGAACTCACACTTAGAGAACATAGCGTATAGCTTTTTGTGATGAACCAAAAGGTCGTCACCTTCTTTTAAATTAATTCTGTGTTCTGGTCAAATAGCGGGAAAGCTTAAATGAGAAACATCTATGAAAAATGATAAACTTTGACTATAAAATGAATTAATTTGACTTTGGTCAACATTTTGGGTAAATAGATCCGGACCTGTGTTGTGACGGTCTCGGAGGGTCCGTAGGAAAATATGTGACATGGGCGTATGTCCGGAATCGAATTCTGAGGTCCCAAGCTCGAGAAATAAATTTTTAAAGAAAATTGTTTTCATAAATTATTTAAAGGATTTAGAAGTGAATTTTGATCAAAACATATTAGTATGGGGCATGTATTCTAGTTCCACCGCCCGATACAGGTCTTATTGTGGTTTAAGATGATTCTGTGAAGTTTGGTAAGAAAATTAATCCGTTTGACGTGATTCGGAACTTAATTTCAAGTTCGATGTTTTAAGAAGTTTGGAATAATTCATTGCTTTTGAGGTTTAATTCGATGTCAATGATGTTATTTTGGCGATTTGATCGCACGGATAAGTTCATATGATATTTTTG
The DNA here is from genome assembly GCA_026770625.1 of Nicotiana glauca. Classification (NCBI taxonomy): domain Eukaryota; kingdom Viridiplantae; phylum Streptophyta; class Magnoliopsida; order Solanales; family Solanaceae; genus Nicotiana; species Nicotiana glauca. The sequence goes on from MU774886.1 coordinate 63,904, forward strand.
AGTTAGTACGTATGTTTGGTTTGGAGCCCCGAGGGCTCGGGTGAGATTCGGATGTGTTTCAGAAGGTTTTAAACTCATGAAAGTTGCAGGTTTTCAGTTGCTGATATTCTGGTATTTCCTTCTTCGTGATCGTGGGAGGTCCCTCACGAAACCGATGCGAGAGACCCAGGTTGGGAACGTGAAGCTTTGCGGGGTTTACCTTTCGCGAACACAAAGGCTTGTGGCCTGGTCAGAGGGAAGGGAGAATTATACCTACGCGAATGCGACCACTTGGATGCGAGCGCGAGAGCTCGAGGAGTTTCTTCTCTGCGAACGTTAGCCATCTTCCGCGAACACGAAGGCCTATCTGACCCAACTCATCGCAAATGCGATGACCAATTCCGCCCCAGTTATTATAAGTTTTAAAAACAGTAGCCATAACGGGATTTTTATCAAAACTCATAACTTCTTCATATAAACTCCAAATTGCGCGATTTTTTAAAAGGGGATTTCACCAGCAATTCATAGGTATGTAATCTTAGACTCATTTTCTTCAATTTCCATTAACACCCATTAGATTTCTAGGCTTAAATCATGTTCTTAAGGGTAAAAAATTAGGGATTTGGGTAGAGTTAGGGCGTTTTAATTAATTGTGATTTTGACCTCGTTTTGGGGTCGAATTCTGAAACTAATTATATATTCAGCCTCATAGGTGAATGGGTGATCAGATTTTGGTTGGAACCTCGTATTTTGACCAAGCGGTCCCAGGGTCAATTTTTAACTTTTTGGGAAGAATGATTAGAAATCTATAATTAAGTATTGGAATTGGACTTTTTAGCATTTGTTGATGTTATTAAGTCGATTATGCATAGATACAATTGATTTGGAGCCAAATTTAAAAAGGAAAGCAGTTTTTGAGGTATGAGTTGGTCGTGGAAGTTCGAGGTAAGTGTTCGGTCTAACCTTAGCTTGAGGGATTGGGAGTGGTGTCCTATTTGCTATTTGCTTCTTGTTTAGTACGATGTATAGGAATGTTGATGAGTATCTATACGTCGGTGTCGAGCATGATCGAGAGTCTTAAATTGAAATTTGATGTGTACTTAAATGATACTACGGATGCTTTAATTGATGATTCTTGATATTGGGCGTGAATTAAGTTTGTTTTCGTGGAAATTACTTATGATTGAGCATTGGTTTTAGCTGTGATGAGTAGAAGTTGCGTTAAGATTGGTTATAACTGATTCTCCCTTGCTGGGACGTATTTACTTTTACTGTCGAATCCTTGCCGGAATAGTTTAGTTTGTCGTTGATCCCTTGCCGGGACACTTAGTATGGTTTTTGCTAAAGGTATATAAATATATGGATCGGGTTGCACGCCGCAACAACACTAGATATGGATCGGGTTGCACGCCGCAACAATATTATATTGGATCGGGTTGCACGCCGCAGTAAATGTTATATTGGATTGGGTTTCACGACCCAACAATGTTAAATGATAAGAGATCGAGTTGTGCGCTGCAATAGTATTATTACTGTTTTGTTGTAGATTCTGAGTTGTTCTCTCATACCCTTCATAAGTTCCTATTGTATTTGGCATTTTCCCCGTTGCATGTACCCCTCAAATTTAAGTTATTTATTTCTGTTATTTTCCTTTGTATATTATGTAACTGCACAGGTTTATCTGGAGTCTGGTTGTAGCCTCATCACTACCTCGCCGGGGTTAGGCCGGGCTCTTACCCACACATGGGGTCGGTTGTGCTGATGTGACACTCTGCACTATGTGTAGATACCATAGTAGCAATTGGATAGTAGCACTCGGGGAGCCAGCCTTCAATCCATCCAGAGATCCTAAGTTAGTCCTGCAAGCGTCTGCAGGCCCGACGTTCTTTTCTATTTCATTTTGTATTCTGTTTTCATTAGATTTTGAGATAGATTGTATTTCTTTTAGACATTTGTTGTAGTAATCTTAGTCTGTCTGTGAATATTGTGATGCCAGATTTCGGGTAGAGAAGTTCATTGGTATTGTTGTACTGGTTTGGTTATTTTTAGCAGTTTAAGTTTTCTACTTATTTCTGTTATCATTAATTTTAAAATATTGATTACCTGTTAACTCAAGTTGTTAAAAATGATAAAAATAAAAGAGTTAGAATTTCTATATTTCGTGGCTTGCCTAGCATCTACGTGTAGGCACCATCACGACTCCCGAGGGTGGGAAATTCGAGTCGTGAGACAAGTTGGTATCAAAGCTCTAGGTTATATGGGTCTCGCAATTCATTGACAAGCTTAGTTGAGTCTGACGGATCGGTACGGAGATGTCTGTATTTATCCCCCAAAGGCTACATATTTAGGAAAAACTTCACATTTGTTCTTTCTTGTCGTGCGGTTCGGTTTCTCAATGCTAATTGAATTTCTACTCTATTCTTTCGCAGATGGTGAGAACACATGCTTCCTCATCCACTTATCAGAAGCCCGAGCCCCCAGCAGTAACTCCCACAAGGGGTAGAGGGAGAGGTTGAGGCCATGCTAGAGGCCGAGGTAGGGGCAGAGCTCAGCCCAGGGCAACAACACCTGTACTGGAGCCTCAGGTTGATTTTGATGATGAGGTTCTGGCCCCAGCAGTTCTGCCCACTTCTTGTGGCACCCGCCGTCTCTTAGGCTGGAGGAGGAGCCTATACTCCTACTACTCGCACTCCAGAGCAGATGGCTCCCCAGTTTCAGACTCCAGCGGTTCAGCCTGTTGGAGCAGTTCAACCGGGTGTGGTAGCACAGACCAGCGATGAAGTAGCTATGTCTGCCAGTTCTTTGTAGAGATTGGACAGGTTTACCAAGATCTTCACTACCACTTTCAGCGGTGCATCTACTGAGGATACTCAGGATTATCTAGACAGCTGTCACGATGTTCTTAGGAACATAGGGATAGTTGAGACCAACGTGGTCAATTTTGCCACATTTTGCTTATCTGGATCCACCAAGACTTGGTGGATATATTATTGCTCGGCTAGACCAGTAGGATTACCAGCCTTGACCTAGGAGCTGTCCACGCAGCTATTTCTGGAGAAGTTTCTCCCTATCATACAGACAGAGGCCTATCGGAGGTAGTTTGAGCATCTCCAGTATGGTTATATGATAGTCACCCAGTACGAGACCAAATTTATTGATTTATCCCGCCATTCTCTTATCAAACTTCCCACCGAGAGAGAGAGATGGTGATGAGGTTCATTGATGGACTTATTCAGCCAATTCATCTTCAGATGGCGAGAGAGACTGGGAGCGAGATATCTTTCCAAGAGACGGCCAATGTGGCTCGGAGAGTTCAAATGGTTCTATCACAGGGAGGTGGTCATGGGGAAGACAAGAGACCTCGTCATTCAGGTAGATTCAGTGGTGCCTCATGTGGAGGTAGGGATTTGTGTTGTAGAGTCCATCCTCCTAGGCCATTTTGGTCAGCACTTCAGGTTTCTCACGGGGATTCAGGTGGTCGTGGTTCTCACATACAGTATTCTGATCAGCAACCCTACAGACACCAGCAGCTCCTATCAATACACTGCCGCTCCAGAGTTTTCGAGGTGGTCATTTAGGTCACCAGGTTCAGTCTCAGTTTCCTCATCCACAGCACTCGGGTGGATGCTCTAAGTGTGGTAAGTATGGTCATATCAGGAGGGCTTTTCCGAGATTGGTGGGTACTCAGTCGTAGTATTAGGGTTCACGTGCTATGGTTCAAGCACCAGGTGTTCCATAGCCACCTAGACAGCTAGAGGTGGGGGTAGAGGTGCTAGAGGTGGAGGTATAGGTGCTAGAGGTAGAGATCAGACCACTAGAGGTGGAGCCAGTTGCATGCCATCCCAGAGAGGTGGTCTAGGGTAGTGTGGCCCAGCCCCGATGTTATTCTCTTCCTGCCAGGCATAAGGTTGAGGCTTCTGATATAGTTATCACAAGTACTGTTCTAGTTTGTGATAGAGATGCTTCAGTGTTATTTAATCTAGGGTCTACATACTCCTATGTGTCCTCTTATTTTGCACTGTATTTGGTCATGCCTTGTGATTCCTTGATTGTCCCTGTATATGTGTCTACACCGGTGGGTGATTTATTGTAGTAGATCAAGTCCATCATTTTTGTATTGTGGTAATTGGAGGTTTTGAGACTCATGTATGGTTGATTTCGAAGTTATATTAGGGACGAACTGGTTATCACCTTACCATATTATCTTGGACTATCAAGCCAATACTGTGACATTAGCCTTACCGGGCTTGCTTCATTTATCATGGAGAGGGACTCCTGGTCATTCTACCCATAGTGTTATCTCTTATGTGAAGGCTCGGCGTATGGTCGAGAAGGGGTGTTTGGCCTATTTGGCTTATGTTCGCGATTCTAGTATGAGGTCCGTTCTATTGATTTTGTGCTTGTTGCTCGGGAGTTTCCTAGGGTGTTTTCTTAAGACCTGCTGGGTATGCCACCCGATAGGGATATTGATTTGTCTTCGGGCACTCAGCCCATTTCTATCCCGCTGTATCATATGGCCCTGCTTGAGTTGAAAGAGTTAAAGGAGCAGTTGCAAGACTTGCTTGAGAAGGGTTTAATTAGACCCAGTGTTTTTGCCTTGGAGTACGCCTGTGCTTTTTGTTAAGAAGTAGGATGGGTCAATGAGAAGAAGTATCCATTGTTGAGGATTGATGATTTGTTTGATCAGTTTTATGGTGCCAAGGTATTTTAAAATATTAACTTCTGATCGGGCTAGCATTAGTTAAGGATTCGGGGATGTCCCTAAGATAGCTTTTTGACTCGATATGGGCATTATGAGTTCTTGGTGATATCATTCGGGTTGACAAATGCCCCAGCAACTTTTATGGATTTGATGAACCGAGTGTTTAGGCCTTATTTGGATTTGTTCGTGATAGTCTTCATTGATGATATTTTGATATATTTCCACAGCATGGAGGAGCACGAGCAACATCTTAGAGTGGTTCTTCAGACTCTGAGGGATAGTCAGTTATATGCTAAGTTCTCAAAGTGTGAGTCCTGGTTGAGTTCAGTTGCATTTCTAGGTCATGTTGTATCAAATGAGGGTATTCAGGTTGATTCAAAGAAGATTGAGGCAGTCAAGAACTGGCCTAGACCAACATCAGCTACAAAGATTCAGAGTTTCTTAGGATTGGTAGGCTACTATCGTCGGTTCGTGGAGAGGTTTTCATTTATTGCAGCCTCGATGACCAGGTTGAACCAGAAGGGTGCCCAGTTCAGATGGTCAGATGAGTGTGAGGCGAGCTTTCAGAAGCTCAGGACAACTATGACTACGGCACCGGTGTTGGTTTTGCCCACAAGTTCAGGGCCTTATACAGTTTATTGTGATGCATCTCGTATTAGACTTAGAGCAGTATTTATGCAGGACGGTAAGGTCATTGCCTATGCTTCGCGACACGTGAAGATTCATGAAAAGAACTATCCGGTTCATGATTTAGAGTTGGCAGCCATTGTTCACGCATTGAAGATTTGGAGGCATTATCTGTATGGCGTGGCATGTGAGGAGTTCATGGATCATAAAAGTCTTTAGTACGTGTTTGAGCAAAAGGAGTTGAATTTGAGGTAGAGGAGGTGGTTAGAGTTGTTAAAAGACTGTGATATTACCATCTTATATCATCCGACAAAGGCCAATATGGTGTCCGATGCTTTGAGTAGGAAGTCAGCCAATAAGGGCAGTCTTACTTATATTCCGGTCAGTGGAGACCGCTTGCCTTGGATGTTTTAGGCTTTGGCCAATAAGTTCGTAAGGCTTGATGTTTCTAAGCCCAACCGTATGTTAGCTTGCATAGTCGCTCGTTCTTCATTATTGGTGCGCATATGAGATCGGCAGTATGTGATCCCTATTTGTGTGTCCTTAGAGACATGGTGCAGCACAGAGGTGCCAAGCAAGTTACCTTAGGCGATGATGGAGTTTTGAGATTGTAGGGTTGAGCTTGTTTGCCTAATGTAGACGGTCTCCAAGAGTTGATTGTAGAGGAGGCCTAGAGCTCCCGATACTCTATTCATCCGGGTGCCGCAAAGATGTACCAGGATTTGTGGCAAAATTATTGGTGGCGAAGAATGAAGAAGGATATCATTGCATATATGGCTTGGTGTTTGAATTGTAAGCAGGTTAAGTATGAGCATCAAAGGCCCGGTAGTTCATTTCAGATGATTGAGTTTCCCGAGTGGAAGTGGGAGTGGATCACTATAGCTTTCATTGTTAGACTCCCACAGACTCAAAAGAACTTCGACGCAGTATGGTTCACTGTTGATAGGCTGACCAAGTCAGCGCATTTCATTCCTGTAGCAGTCTCCTATTCTTCTGAGAGGTTAGGTGAGATCTATATCCGGGATATTTTCCAATTTCATGGTGTTCCCATGTCTATCATTTTGGACCGAGGTACGCAGTTTACCTCGCATATTTGGAAAGCAGTTTAGCGAGAGTTGTTTACACGGGTTGAGTTGAGCATAGCATTTTATCCTAGATGGACGGGCAGTCCAAGCGGACTATTCAGATTTTGATAGATATGCTCTGAGCTTGTGTCATTAACTTTAAAGGCTTGTGGCATCAGTTTTTGCCCTAAGTAGAGTTTGCCTACAACCACAACTAACAGTCTAGTATCCAGATGGCTCCTTATGAGGATTTATATGGTAGGTGGTGTCGATTTCCAGGTGGATGGCTTGAGCTGGGAGAGGCTCGGTTGTTGGGTACGGATCTGGTTTAGGATGCCTTGCACAATGTCAGGATCATCCAAGATAGGCTTCGTACAGCTCAGTCTAAGCAGAAAAGTTATGCCGATCACAAGGTTCGAGATTTGGCTTCTATGGTCGGTGAGCGGGTATTGCTTTGAGTGTCGCTTAGGAAGAGGGTGATGAGATTTGGGAATAAGGGCAAGCTTAGTCCTAGATTCATTGGTTCGTTTGATATTCTTGATCTAGTGGGAGAGGTGGCTTATTAACTTTCATTGCCGCCGAGCTTATCAGCCGTGCATCCAGTGTTTCATGTTTCTATGCTTCGGAAGTATCACGACGATCCATCCTACGTGTTAGATTTTAGCACTGTCCAGTTGGACAACGACTTGTCTTATGAGGAGGAGCCAGTAGCTATTCTAGATCCGTTGAGATCGAAGAGTTTTCCTTCTGTTCGTATTCAGTGGAGAGGTCAGCCTCCTAAGGCATCGACCTGGGAGTCTGAGTCCGATATGCGAAGCCGTTATCCCCATCTTTTCCCCGACTCAGGTAATTCCTTCTTCTGTCCGTTCGAGGACAAACAATTGTTTTAGAGGTGGAGAATGTGATGACCCAAAAGGTCATCACTTGCTTTTAAATTGAATTCTGTGTTCTGAGGCCTTAAAAACCTCTTTTAGCACCGCCTCGATTTGTGTGTGCAATCTGGGCACATAGACGAAAAGCTTAAATGAGAAAAATCTATGAAAAATGATAAATTTTGACAATAAAATGAATTAATTTGACTTCGATCAATGTTTGGGTAAACGGACCCGGACCCATGATGTGACGGTCCCGGAGGGTCCGTAGGATAATATGGGACTTGGGCGTATGCTCGGAAAAGAATTTCGAGGTCCCAAGCTCGAGAAATGAACTTTTAAAGAAAAATGTTTTCTAAAATTGTTTAAAGGATTCGGAAGTGAATTTAGATCAGAACATGTTAGTATCGGGCCCGTATTTTGATTTCGGTGCCCAGTAATGGTCTTATATGTGGTTTAAGATGATTTAGTGAAGTTTGGTAAAAAACGAAATCTGTTTGACGTGATTCAGACCATAATTTCAAATTTGATGTTTTAAGAAATTTGGAATAATTCATTGATTTTGAGGTTTAATTCGATGTTAATGATGTTATTTTGGCGATATGATCGCACGGATAAGTTCATATGATATTTTTGAGTTAGTATGTATGTTTGGTTTGGAGTCCCGAGGGCTCGGGTGAGTTTTGGATGTGTTTCGAAAGGTTTTAAACTCTTAAAAGTTGCAGGTTTTCAGTTGTTGGTATTCTGGTATTTCCTTCTTCGCATTTGCGGGAGGACCCTCGCGAACGCGATGAGTTGATTGTGCTGAAGGAAAATTCCTTCTACGCGGATGCGAGACCTAGGTCGTGAATGCAACGCTTTGGGTGGGGGTGGGGTTTACCCTTCACAAATATGGGCCTGGTATCGCGAATGCGAAGGCTCATGGCCTGGTAAGGGAGAAGGGAGAATTATACCTACGCGAACGCAACCACTTGGATGCGAACGCGAGGGCTCGGGGAGTTTCTTCTCCTCGAGTGTGAGCCGTCTTTCACAAACGCGGAGGCATATCTGTCCTAACTCATCGCGAACGCGATAACCATTTCCGCCTAGTTATTTCAAGTTATAAAACAGTAGCCATTATGGGATTTTTACAAAAAACTCATAACTTCTTTATCTAAACTCCAAATTGGAAGATTTTGGAAGGGGATTTCACCACCAATTCATAGGTATGTAATCTTAGACTCATTATCATCAATTTACATTAACACCCATTAGATTTCTAGGCTTAAATTAAGTTCTTAAGGGTAGCAAATTAGGAATTTGGGTGGAGTTAGGGCTTTTTGATTAATTTTGATTTAGACCTCATTTTGGGGTCGAATTCTTGAACTAATTATATATTCGGGTGAATGAGTGATCGGATTTCGGTCCGAACCTCGTGTATTGACCAAGCAGGCTTGGGGTCTATTTTTGACTTTTTGGGAAGAAGGATTAGAAAGCTATAATTAAGTATTGGAATTGGATTGTTTAGCATTTGTTGATGTTACTAAGTCGATTATGTATAGATACGATTCAGTTGGAGCCATGTTCGAAAGGGAAAGTGGTGTTTGAGGTTTGAGTTGGCCGTGGAAGTTCGAGGTAAGTGTTCTGTCTAACCTTAGCTTGAGGGTTTAGGAGTTGTTTCCTATTTGCTATTTCCTTCTTGTTGAGTATGATGTATAAGCATGGTGACGAGTATCTATATGTTGGTGTAGAGCATGACCGAGAATCTGAAATTGAAATGTTTTGTGTACTTAAATGATACTACGGATGCTCTAATTGATGATTCTCGATATTGGGCAATAATTAAGTTTGTTTTCAAGGAAATTATGTGTGATTGAGAATTCGTGTTAGCTGAGATGAGTTGAAGTTGAATTAAGATTGGTTATGGCTGATTCTCCCTTGCCGGGACATATTTACTTTTACTGTCGAATCCCTTGCCGGGATAGTGTAGTTTGTTTTTGATCCCTTGCCGGGACACTTAGTATGGTTGTTGCTAAAGGTATATAAATATATGGATCGGGTTTTGCACTGCAATAATACTATATATGGATCGGGTTCCATGTCGCAACAATACTAAATATGGATCGGGTTGATCGTCGCAACAATGTTATATTGGATCGGATTGCACGCCGTAACAGTGTTAAATGATAAGGGATCGAGTTGTGCGCCGCAACTGTATTATTATTGTTTTGTTGTACATTCTGTGTTGTTCTCTCATATCCCTCTTAAGTTCCTGCTAGATTTGGCCTTTTCGCCGTAGCATGTACCCCCTCACATTTAAGTTGTTTATTCTTCTTATTTTTCGTTGTATATTATATAACTGCACATGTTTATCTGGAGTCTGGTCCTAGCCTCGTCACTACCTTACCGGGGTTAGGCCAGGCACTTACCAGTGCATGGTGTTGGTTGTGTTGATGCTACACTCTGCACTATGTGCAGATACCGGAGTTAAATTTGCATAGTAGCACTCGGGGAGCCAGCCTTCAGGCCATCCAAAGATCCCAAGGTAGTCCTGCAGGTGTCCGCATGCTCGACGTTTTTAGTCCGTCCGTGAATATTTCGACACCAGATTCAGGGTGTCGACACCCTCTTTTTCTCGCAAAATCGGGTTTACGACATTTGGGAACACAACTCTATTCTCGTTTGGGAATTGGGTTTTTGGATTTCAAGAGTCGCCACCTAATGATTAAGTGTATTAGGACACTAAGGGTTTTGAATTTGAAAACCAGAGTTCGGGTAATGGCTAGAAATTATCTCGAGGGGATGGTGTTAGGCACCCATCAAGATCCACTAGTGTGGTTCACGGCCATGCTCTGTTGTGACTTTAATGTAAACAAGTATACAACTAAATTTACACATAAGGGTTGCAAACAAGCATGTTGGAATCTATAATTTGTTTGAGGGAGAGTCTAAGTGCAAGAATTAGTCCAGACATTGAATAAAACAAAGAAGAAAGAGTTAGAAGTAAAAGGAATAGTGCAGTGAAAAATTAAAGGAGAGTTTTGGATAATTTGAAAAGACAAAATTTATTGATATTAAACAAAGTAACATAAGGAAAGGGGTCCTAGGTTTATAAATCACATGGATCATCCACATAACACCAGTAACCAATTGTACGCATAGTGTTATAGCGTGATCATCATCTCCATGTCTACCCTTCCCACCCCGTAAAGGTTATTTAAACGTGTGGATTGGTCATGAATGCTTATTGTGTGCTATTACCCGTCCCGTCCAATAAGTCCTAGAGGGTATTTAGGACCACTATCCCTACAGGGTAAGGTCTAGGTTGGAACCTTAGGTTTAAAGGTCAAAATGCTAGGCGACATGCATAACAACTAGGACTACACATGAAGGAACCATACAAAGGCAAATAAGAGGCTCACAGATCCCTCACAAGTAAACATGTAATTAGCATGTCTCAAACTCATTTAAGGTCTTAAAAGAACACGAGTTTAAAGATTAGTTTTAGCAGAAGGTTTAGATCCGAAGAACGTTTGACATGCAGAAACAAAACTAAGAAAACAGTTGAGTAAGTAAAGGTAAGGGAACTGTTAAAACATCGTTTGAAAAAAAAAGGTAGAGAAAAAATGCAGTAGTTTATTTAGACAAGTATCAACATAACGTGATCCTGGGCAGAAATGTACCAGTAATCTAAAAGCTTAACGGGGCACAAATCAGTAAATTAGTGAGAGCCTATAACTACGAAACAGGTTTCCAGATGAAGGGATTTTCAGTAAAGAATGGACTTCAGAGAGACGGATGAAAAAGGAGTTGGGAAAGTTAAAAGGTTGAATAGTTTGAAACTAGTAAACAAGATCAATGATTTTTTATTATTGGGCCTAAAGCTTGCTTAGGCGATGCATATATTGCCTTCTTGTCTAAAAAAAGTGGTGAACATGCATATTGATTCCAGTTTTAAAGAGAAGACACAGTCAAAAAAACTTGTGTTGTTAAATGAAATAGCCGGTGAGGCGTTCAGCAATTGCAACCCTAAATAACATGATGTCTAATGCACATAAAGCTCCTAAAACAATGTCTCTAAATGCAATCGTAGTTTCATAACAGTTGTTTGTTAATTACCAACTGACTTCAAAGTGAGTATAACAATCAAAAAGTAAAGATCCTAAAGCAGGATATCTAGGTGTAAGATGCATGTCCTACGCATGGCTTCTATTGCACAAATTGGTAAGTAAAGCCCTATAGACATATTCTCGACCCATTAATTAAACTGAGCATGCATAATCCCTCCCAATTTCACTATAACCCCAATAAGTTGTTTACAAATTATTACAAACCATAATAGTTGGATTACATAATGAAACATAAAATAAGAGGCTACTCTATAGGGATCCTTCAACCAGGCCCGTTCTTCCAACCTCACTTCTTTCGAGTTTCACAACCTTGACCATGGTTTGGGTGTGGCAAAGCTCCCTAAGGGCCCAATGGGGTTCTTGGCCAATAGAAGCACCCAAACATTACCTAAATGTTGAACAAGTGCAGTGTGGAATTACCAACCCTTGTGCATCAAAGTTCAATGGGTACTCAAAGGTGCCCAAGGAAATGCTTACACGAAGGTGGTAGAACCTAAACTCTAAGAGTAGTGAGAGTGTGATAGAATTTTCTTTGAAGAAATTGAGTTGAAATATAGCCTTAAAAATGATCCATGTAGAGACACTTTTGAAAGAAAAACAATTGGAAGGTTTTGACAAACTCAGGAACAAAATACATCATGTAGTTCCGGGCAGTAAACACAAACAGGGAAAAGGGAAGTAGGGTAAATAGTTCAAATGTAACAACACTGTTGCACCTAGATACCAAAGGAAAGCATTTCAAAACTTAGACAGTCAACTGGTTTCAACCAAAAGGGCTCATGATCACATGCTGAGAATGTACTTGGGCTAGGGAGTAGGAGAGGACATGCACTAAGCAAACTAGTAGGCATACTTGATTAATAGGAGGATAATCACACAGGGGCATGCTAGTTGCAATAAGAACAATAGAACCATAAGTAAAAGCGTAAAAGAAACAAAATAAGGTGTAGCATGTATAAAAGCATATTGTTTTGGATGCTTCAAATCAAACAAAGGGCATACCAGTTAAGGGTGAGATTGTGTAGAGCAGTAGTGTGCAAGGAAGTGAGCAGTAGTATGCAGACCAAACAATCAAAAATGTATAGAGCAGTAGAACAATGGAGCAGCCCCCAATGACCAATTAGTCTTGGCTTTCAGCCGACTGAGTAATCAGTAATCTACAAGAGAGTTGGAGAGGATGTGTGGAAAACAAGAGAGAACACTGAGTATGCTTATGTTTGTAAGAGAGAGTTTAGAGCAATGAACTTTCTTGTTCGTGTGTGTGATGTCCAATGTATCAGTGTGTAATGCAAAAGAGAATGGGGGTACTTATAGTTTTGAAAACAAGTGGAAAATAAGGTAACTTGTATAGACTGATCACAGTTATGGAAATTATACCAATTAGAATCAATTAAATCCTCGGACTCCCTTCAATTAAGGAGTCCTAGTTCAAACGGGTACAACTTGTATCAAATACGAAAATGTATTGTTTGCAAGACTGGTATTTCCATAATAGTATTAGTAAAACTATACATAATATTTCAAGTAAGGAAAGTATAAGGGCAACATATTTCGCATACAAATTAGTTCAAAGAATCACGGATGAAATTGAAAATCACAGGGAATCAGTACTAAGTGAGGAGAGCATTTCACAAATAAGGAAGTGATTCAAAAATCAGAATAAAAATTCTAAGGAAAACATATACAAATTCAGGGATTCGAAGAGATGCACAAAATCAGAAGAATATTTGGTAAACTATGAACAATTAGACCTATAAAACACAATAGGCATGAAAATCAGATAACCCTAACAAGAAATCACAGAATCAATAGAAGGCTGGAACTCTTATAGCAAAATTAAAGTATGGAACTCGGAGAGTAACCAGAAGATCATATCAACAAGCACATAACACTAACATAAACACATAATACTAAAAAAATCAAAGGATATAGTGACTTCAAAAGGGTTCAGGAAACCCTAATTTTAAAAGAAAAACATAACATTGTAAACTTGAACAATCGAAAAGATCTAGAAGAGAGTAGTGTAAAACAAAAAAGAATAAGTTAAAGAATCATTTAAAAGACAAGATTTTTAAGAAAATTAGGGTTTCATAATAAACTAGTGAGAGGTAAGTAACCTGGCTGTGAAACTCGTTAATAATGATGCTCGCAGCACCATTGAACCATAAACCATCGGAGAAAAGTCGGAGACAAACCAAGCAGAGCTTCCGATGACCATCTTGTATGGTGAAGGCTTCTGAAGTCTCGAAAATGGAGGGAATCAACAAGACAGGGTTTCACGGCGGTTGGTGGTCGAGAGAAGTGAGGCTAGAGATGGCTGGAGAGGCGGTGGATTCATCGGCGATGAAGGAGAGATCCAGAAGGTTTTAGAGATAAGGGAGAGCAAGAGTCAATATATATATATATATATAGAGAGAGAGAGAGAGAGAGCATCTCTGAAATGAGGGGTTTGGGGGAGGGGGGGTTTGTTAGATTTAATTTTGGAAATAAAACCTGGGCCGTTGATCTCACTTGATCTATGGCTCGGATTAAATCAAGGCTGGACGGTGTCGATTAATTGAAATATTGGTCGGTCCAATTAAGGTTAGGACTAGGTAAATTTAGGGCTAAAATTGAAATCCGAATAGTCTATAATTGCAATGAAATGAGGCTAAATGTTAAATAGCCAGTTTTCTCGTTTTCATTTTTTATAAAATAGTTAAAATAATTTTTAAAATAAATTAAAAGCACTGAAGTAATTAATAATTTAAAAATACTGGAAGTAATTTGATAATTATAAAATGCTGTTAATTGTAAAATAGGCTATAATTGCAATTACATGCAATTTAGCTTTTAAATACCAAATAAATTTGTAAAAAATATGCAAAAAATCAAATTTTTTATATTTTGGTGTAAATATTAGAATAAAATAATTTATTAACCAAAAATAATAATTTTGGGAATAATTATTGAATTTTGTAGTATTAAAATAGGTAAACAAATTGATTTTAAAATCTTTAAAAATAAAGTAAAATACCAAAACTCTTGGGAATGCCTATATATGCATGTACATACTATTTTGAGAATATTTTGAGTATATATAAAATACATGCAGAAAAATTGGGTATCAACAGTTGCCTCTCTTTACCCTGGAAGGATGAAAGAGTTGTCGGATAAAGATATGATGACCAAGTTTGACCGAGAGAAACGACTTGCAAAGTTTTCGACCGAGATCTGGTTTTTGAGCTGCCTACATATCCCTGGTTTTACAAGAATCAAGTTATATGTAGTTTGGGTTACATCGATGGAGTATGTCGATGGAGGTTTTGAAGAGACGGACGCAACATTTAGGTTGGAAAGGGTGGTCAGGGACTGATGGGCTGCGAGAAGTGGAGCGGGAACGCTCCTAATGTGATGGTCGTTGCTAGCTGGTGTACCTGCAAATAAGCAATACGAGCATATATCATGCATAAATTTAAATGTGATGTAGGTTCCCATTAGACCATGAATGCTGTCTTCGGACGGATAGGATGATGTCCTCGGACCATGGCGTCCCGGGCCATGAAGCGTATAATAAAGGATTCGCATGCTATGAAATGATGTTCTCGAGCTATGAAAATGATGCCTTCAAAACATGATGCCTTTGAATGATGATGTGCAAAAGATAAAAGCAGGGTCCTCAGGCCATGGGATGGTGTTCTCAGGCTATGGAAATGATACTTCCAAATAATGACACTCTTGGACAGTTTGGCGGTATTTCAGCCCATGAGATGCAGGATTTGGCGGTATTTCAGCCGATGTGAAGGATAAATCTAAATGGCAATATTTCAGCCGACATAAATTTAAATAAAGGTGGCGATGTTTCATCCAATGTAGAAAATGTAAATGACGATATTTTAGCAGACAGAAAGATAAATCTAATGGCGATATTTCAGCCCACAGAAATTTAAATAAAGATGGCGATGTTTCAGCCGATGTAGAAAATTTAAATGGCGATATTTCAACTGACAGAAAGCATATGTATAGATGGTGATGAGGGTTTAAATACGAACTAGTGATCTTTCAGTCGATACCGAAAATTAAATAAAGTTGGCGATATTTCAGCCGACAAAGAAGGATAAATATAAATGGTGGTATTTCAGCCAACATGAATTTAATAAAACTGGCGATTCTTCACCCGATACGATGGATTTAAACAAAATTGGTGATGTTTCAGACATGCAAGATTTAAATAAAGCTGGCGGTATTTCAGCTGGTGTAAATGAGAGGTGGCGATATTTTAGCCATGCAGGATGGAGATAGTGGTTAGTCTCGGAAGGCAGAAGGGTAGCCTTATGCAATGCAAGGAAATGCAGGATGGAGACAGTGCTTAGCCTCGGAAGGTAGTATGGTAGCCTTATGCAATGCAAGGAAATTTAGGATGGAGACAATTCTTAGTCTCGGAAGGCAGAAAGATAGCCTTATACAATGCAAGAAAATGCAGGATGGAGACAATGCTTAGTCTCGGAAGGCAGAAAAGTAGCCTTTTGCAATGCAAGGAAATGCAGGATGGAGACAGTGCTTAGTCTTGGAAGGCAGAAAGGTAGCCTTATGCAATGCAAGGAAATATAAGATGGAGATAGTGCTTAGTCTCGGAAGGCAGAAAAGTAGCCTTATGCAATGCAAAGAGTTGTAGGATAGAGACAGTGCTTAGTCTCGGAAGGCAGAAAAGAAGCCTTATGCAATGCAAGGAATAAAGGCGAAGACTAACAAAATCTCTTAGCTGAGAGGTGATAGCTGATAGTTAGTTGTCCTTACGGTTGCTAGGGATGTCATGTGCAGATAGCACTTGCAAGTGAGCAATATTTCTGAGAGTCGTATTCCTGAAAAATATGTAACCGGATCCGATGGTTCTATATTTTGGGGTGCCTGCATTGAAAGAAAGATCGTGAGTTTTGTCAAGGGGGAAGGTTAGTTCGTCTTCTCGTGGACCTCGCTCGTCCTGCTCAGCTCTTGTTTTCATTGGGGTAGTGTTGCTAAACAAAGCAATTTTGATAGTAGCCATGCATGATTTAGTAAAAAGTATAATGTAAATACATAATTTAAAATGATTTTCTTTTAGATGAACCGACGACTGCGACGTGGTTCAAGACATTGCAACCTCGTTTGCTTTGGAATTTTAAGGGTCCTCCTCAAAATTCTGCCCTAGTTTACTGGGTTGACACCTCTAATGGCTGTGTGTTGGTAGATGGCCGAAGTTCCAATAGCGGGGGAAGGGGGGAGGGGAAATGAAAATTTTATTGAATTGTGACCGAACCCATAGGGCTACCTATATATCCCCTCTTAAATGGGAATCAGGTCAGGCGTAGTTCAAACTACATCATAAAGGAACCATAATGGTTACATATAGTAATGTTTTACTACATCTAAATTGATCGGCTTTGGCCAAACTTCTCTGTCCAATTCTGCAAGTATGAGGGCTCCTCCGGTTAGAACCCGGTGAACCATGTACGAACCTTGCCAGTTAGGAGAGAACTTTCCTTTGGCTTCATCTTGGTGTGGAAAAATATTCTTCAGTACTAACTGCCCTGGCGCAAAATGTCTTGGCCTGACTCTCTTGTTGAAGGCTCTGGTCATTCTATTCTGATAAAGATGACCATGGCAAACTGCATTCAGTCTTTTCCCATTTATAATGGCTAATTGCTCATAGCGACTCTTTACCCATTCTACATCTTCAAGTTCTAATTCCTGCATAATTCTCAGGGAGGGAATCTCTACTTCGGCTGGGATGACTGCCTCGGTACTGTAAACCAACATATAAGGAGTCTCCCCAGTTGATCTGCGGACGGTGGTACGGTATCTCAATAGAGCAAATGATAGCTTCTCATGCCACTACTTGTGTTTTTCTATCATTTTCCTTGGTATCTTTTTTATGTTCTTGTTAGTTGCTTCTACAGCTCCATTCATCTGATTTATGTAGGCTGTAGAATTCTTTTTCTTGATCCTGAAGGTTTCACACATTGCTTTCATCAGGTCGTTATTGATATTGGAACCATTATCAGTGATGATTGACTCTGGGATACCAAATCGTCAAATGATACGATCACGGACAAAGTCTGCCACAACCTTCTTGGTCACTGCCATATACAATGTTGATTCAACCCATTTGGTGAAGTAATCAATTGCCACTAGAATGAACCTGTGCCTGTTTGATGCGGTAGGTTCGATAGGTCCGATGACATCCATTCCCCAAGTGGCGAACGACCATGGTGAGCTTGTTGCATTGAGCTTGTTAAGAGGCACTTTTATCATGTCTGCATGGATTTGGAAATGTGACATTTCTAAACCTACTGGATGCAGTCCGTCTCCATAGTCATCCAGAAATAACCAGCTCGGAGTATTTTCTTGGCTAAGACGGAACCATTTATATGCGGACCACAGGTCCCTGCATGAACTTCTTCCAACAACCTGGATGCTTCCTTTGCTTTGACACATCTTAGTAGTCCCAAATTGGGAGTCCTCCTATATAGGATTCCTCCGCTGTGAAAGAAGTGATTAGATAATCTCCGCAGTGTGCACTTTTGAGTAGTGTTTGTAAGTTCTGGATATTCTCCTTTTGATAGATACTTCTTAATATCATGAAACCATGGTTTTCCATCTGCTTCTTCCTTAATGTAAGCACAGTAGGCGGGTTGATCCTGGATTTTTACTGGGATGGGATCAATGATATTCTTGTCTTGATGTTGAATCGTGGATGATAGAGTGGCCAATGCATCGGCAAACTCATTTTGGACTCTAGGGACATGCCAAAATTCTGTCTTTGTAAACCTCTTCCTCAACTCTTGTACATGATGCAAGTATGGGAGTATTTTGGAGTTCTTGGTTGCCTACTATTCTCGAACCTGATGCATGAGCAAGTCAGAATCCCCGATCACTAGTAACTCCTGAACGTTCATATCAATGGCCAACTTGAGCCCTAAGATGCAGGCTTCGTACTCGGCCATGTTTTTGGTGTACAGGAACTTGAGTTTGGCGTACACCGGATAATGCTGACCTGTTTGTGATACTAGTACTACTTCTATGCCAACGCTATTAAATTTTGCTGCTCCGTCGAAAAATATTCTCCAACCATCATAGGATTCTGCGATGTCTTCTCCTATGAAAGAAACCTCCTCATCGGGAAAATACATCTTTAGAGGCTCGTATTCTCTGCCCACGGGGTTTTCGGCTAGATGATCAGCTAGTGCCTATCCTTCGATTGCTTTTTGAGTCACGTAGACGATATCAAACTCATTCAGCAGGATTTGCCATTTGGCTAGCTCACCCATGGGCATGGGCTTCTGAAAGATATACTTCAGTGGATCCATCCTTAATATGAGATAAGTAGTATAGGCACAGAAGTAATCCCTCAACTTCTGAGCTACCCAAGTCAGAGCACAATAGGTGCGTTCTAGAAGGGAATATCGGGTTTTTTATGGGGTGAACTTCTTGCTGAGATAGTAGATTGCTTGCTCCTTTCTCCTCGTTTCATCATGTTGTCCCAAAACACAACCAAATGCCCCATCCAGTACTGCAAGGTAGAGCAATAGAGGTCTACCCAGCTCGGGCGGAACCAGGACTAGTGGCGTTGATAGGTATTCCTTGATTCTATCAAAGGCTTTTTGACAATCATCAGCCCATTCAGTGGCAGCATCCTTTTTCAATATCTTAAAGATTGGTTCACAAATGACAGTGGACTGGGCTATGAAACGGCTGATATAGTTGAGTCTCCCCAAGAAACTTATAACCTCTTTCTTATTCTTTGGAGATGGTAATTCTTCAATAGCTTTGACCTTTGATGGATCGAGTTCATTCCCCATCGACTTACGATGATCCCAAGTAGTTTTCTGGCTGGAACCCCGAATGCACACTTGGCGGGATTCAGTTTCAGGTTATACCTTCTCAATCTGTTGATGAATTTCCTCAAGTCTTCCATGAGGTTAGTGGCTTTCTTGGATTTGATGATGACATCATCTACACACACCTCGATCTCTTTGTATATCATGTCATGGAAAATAGTAGGTATGGTCCTCATGTAGGTGTCCCCAACATTCTTTAATCCAAACGACATCATTTTGTAACAATACATCCCCCATGGCGTAATGAAAGCCATTTTCTCCGCATCTTCTTCGTCCATCCATATCTGATGGTACCCGACAAAACAATCGATGAATGACTGCAGATCGTGCTTGGCCTAGTTGTCAATCGGGATGTGTATGTTTGACAGTGGGAAGTCATCTTTCAGATTGTCACGGTTGAGGTCCCGATAGTTGACACGGATTCTGACCTTCCCATCCTTCTTTGGTACTCGCACAATGTTGGCTAACCATGTCGGGTATTCCACTACCCTGAGGACCTTGGCTTTGACTTGCTTGGTGACTTTTTCCTTGATTTTCAAACTCATGCCTGGCTTGAACATTCTAAGCTTCTGCTTTATCGGCGGACACGTTGTATCTATTGGCAGTTTGGGAGCTACAATAGATGTACTGAGACCGGTCACATCATCATATGACCAGGCAAATATGTCTTTATATTCTTTTAAGAATTCCGTGTACTCTTCATTTTATAACGATGACAGGTGAACACTGATGCATGTTTCCTTGACATTCTCTGTATCCCCCAGATTGACAATCTCGGTTTCGACCAGGTTAGACTTAGGTCTATTCTCAAAGTGCTCATCCTCTTTAACGACATCTTCTGGTATCTCATCCTCTTCTGAGTCTAAATCTGTTTGTTATGTTACCTCGTCGCATATCACATTCATCGGTTCATCAAGATAAGTAATAGTAATGATGTGTAAAGTAAAGTAAATGACAGAGAAAAGAAATAATAAGTGCGAGATTTATATAAAAAACTGAAATGCTTTGATAAATGCCAAAAAATGTTTTGAACATCGGATCTCTTTTCAAAATTTAAAGAAAATACGCAAAGGAAATCAACTAGCAAAAAAGTAAAAGATAATGCATAGTGCTTTGTTAAGCCTTGCTACCCCGAAGCCTTCTAGGCCTTGGTAGTTTTGACAAACCAGTTGTTGAGATGCGCTCCTCGGGTCACAACTTGTATGGAAGGGCCTTCTTCCCCTTCCTCCTTGAGAATGATGTGACAGTCTATATTGTCATCTTCCAAGAACATGTTCTTCATCACTGCCAATGTTTCATCTTCCTCTGACCCATATATGGTATCTGCCGGCTGGAAAGTCTGTTCCAAGTGGGGTATTGGGTGCTCTAGCGGATAGTAAGGACCGCACCATGGTGGCGACCAGTTCTGAAATTCTTCCCAAGTATATCCATACCCTAAACCGAAAGTGGTGCCATGCTTCTTCAGTTTGATAGTTTAGTGATTCCCTGGAGGTTTTTGCCGAGCCCTTTGCCAGGTTCATACCTGCTCCAGTTCAGCATACTCTCTATCTTGTTATCCCACCACTTATCTTTGTCTACAGCATTGACTCGCTCATTTTGGTGGTAGGTTTCTCCTCCTAGCTTCCTTCTCGCTTCAATTACTGGGATGGTTTGATGAATGTGTATGGTGTTACTCCCATCACCATGAATAATCACCTCGTGGTGATTCCACTCAAACTTCACTGCCTGGTGCAGGGTTGAAGTTATGACTCTAGCGGTGTGAATCCAAAGTCGTCCTAGTAGTAAGTTGTAGGATGTCGGGATGTCTATTACTTGAAAATCGTCATCGAACCAAGTTGGCCCCATTTGCAGACAGAAACTGATCTCTCCAATAGTGGACCTTTGGGAGCCATCAAAAGCTTTGACGTTGATAGGCCCATCCTTAATTTCATGCAGACTTTTCCCCAATGTTCTGAGGGTCACCAGTGGACAAATGTTGAGGCTGGACCCTCCATCAATCAAAGTCCTGGTGATGAAATAGTCCTCGCATTGCAAATTGATGTGCAATGCTTTGTTGTGACCTAAACCTTGAGGGGGCAGCTCATCCTCGTGGAAAGTTATTTTATGACTCTCCAATACCCGCCTGACCATGTTTGCCATCTCTCCTCCAGTTATGTTACTGGGTACGTACGTCTTGCTCAGTATCTTCATCAGGACGTTCTTGTGTGTCTCGGAGCTTTACAGTAGAGCTAGAATGGATATCTGTTCTTGTGTTTTGTTTAATTGGTCGACAACTGAGTATTCTTTTGCTTGTATCTTCCGCCAGAGATCATCGGGCCCAGTTTCAATAGGTCGTCCAGAGGCCTGCTTACTTGATTCAACTAAGTGCTTCAGAGTATAAATTCTGCCAGTCCTGGTCATACCTTGCTCTGTAAGTGCTTCTCCAGACTTAGTTTTTCCTTTCCTTCTTGCTTCAGTTGTGTAATCCTAAGGAATTCCCGGTGTATGGAATGGTGTTACGGCTGACACTGCCACAGGAATGGGTACTCTTGTTTTGGGTGGCAACACAACAACTTCAAATGGTACTTTTGGAGACCCAAACTCCACCTCAATTGGCTCTGCGGTCCTTTTGGGTGACGGCATTTCAAACTCGAGAGGCACGGACATGTTTACTTCAGCATCCCCAGAGGGCTGGATCTAGACTACAATTGGATTTAGTGTAACTATTGGTTTCTTGGGCTCATCACCTTTGGCAATTAATCCAATTAACAATTTGGGGTCCCAATCATCTTCTACTTCGATCATATGCACACCCCCACCCCTATGATTAGGCAAAGGATTGTTGCGAATGTTAGGAGCAGGTTCCTTGGCCACGATGATTTTGTTGTCAATTAGAGCTTGGATTTTGTATTTCAGAGATCGACGCTCATCAATGGTATGCCCTTTCATGCCAGAATGGTATACACATGTTTTATTTGGATTGACCCATTGGGAAGGATTTTCTGGAGTTATGGCAGGGATTGGGGTGATGTAACTGACTGCTTTGAGTCTTTCATATTGTTAGTCAACTGGCTCGGTGATGGCGATGTATTGCGTTCGAAATTAGGGTATGGCCTGGGGAAGTTTTGGCGGGTAGGAGGTGATTGATAGTTGGCATTATAGGCTTGGTAGACGGGTGCAGGTTGGGAATATCTTGGTGAGGTAGGTTGATATGTGGGGGATGGAGATGATTGGTAAGCATGTGATGGAATTTGGTATGAGGGCGGATGTGCTTGGTAGTTAGGGATAGGCTGGTATGTGAGGGGGGTACCGGGTAGGCTTGGTATTTTATTGGAGACTTGGTTCGCTGTGCAACCATCACGGCACTCACGTCCTTTTTCTTGGACGTGCCACCAGATTGCAGGGCTTTGTTGGTAGCCTGCAATGCCTCGAAATTAGTGACCATACCGCTTTTAATGCCTTCCTCAATCCTTTCTCCTATCTTGATGATATCGGAGAATTTCTAGTGCTCTATCAACATTAACCTCTCATAATACTACGGATCTTGAGCTCGGACGAAAAATCGGTTCATATGTTCTTCCTCTAAGGCCAGTCTGACCTTAGCAGCCTCGAATCTCCATCAAGTAGCACACTCGCGGAATGTCTCTGTGGGTTTCTTTTTCAGATTTTAGATATAGAAGATATCTGGTGCATTTTCCGTATTGAACCTAAGCCTATCCATGAAATCAGACGCCATTCCAACCCAGCTCGTCCTCTTCTTGTGATCTTGGCTAATGTACCAAGATAGCGAATCACCTTTCAAACTTCTCATGAAGAGTTTCATGCGAATCTTCTCATTTCTTCCTACACCGGCCAACTTATCACAGTATGTCCTCAGATGGACTCTGGCATCCCCCGAGCCGTCAAATATTTCGAACTTGGGAGGTTTGTACCCCTCGAGAAGTTCGACGTCTGGCTGAATGCAAAGATCCTCATAATTCAGCCCTTTAATGTATTTGTTTCCTTCAATGCCCTGAACTCGGCTAGTCAATTTCTTAAGCTCGGCTGCTAGGTTTTTTATGAGATAGTCTTTGCCATCATACTCCGGTGTATTTGTAATGGGATGAGTGTATTGTGGTAGGGTTTCCACATAGATGGGTGCATGGTGGGGATGTTCATTTGGTGGCTCAAAGATGAGGAGTGGAATGTTGTTGTGGCATGTGTTGCAATTTTGATGAGTAGCGTGTTGTTTCTGCTACTTCGGGGTGTTCTGTGGAGGTACGGGTTGTTGAGCATTGGGACAGTTGATGTCTAGAGTTGTGAGGGAGAATGACAGACTTGCCAAGTTTCGAACTTGATCTAGTTCTTCTTGAAATTTCAGAAACTTCTATTCGAGCTGAGCGGCACTTTCTTTGGATACCTGAACACCCTGAGGAACCTCTACCCTTTCAACCGAGTTCTCCTTTCTCACGTTGTTCAAATCTTCCATTTTTCTTTTGACACTGTTTTTTACAGGACTTGAAGGAGGAGGAGGAGGTGGAGGGACCTTAGATCTTGTGGAGTAGGATAACGATGCCAGCATGCATGAACTAACATTTTAGGAAGGGGAATAAAATAAAAGTAAAAACAACAAAAAGGTAACAAGTTACTAGAGATTCTGAGAAAAATATTGCAATGTTTAAACACATAGCATAAGAGTATAAATCGTGTCCTAAATTGGGTGCCTCGTTGTGTCCGAGATAGGCCTAGCGACAAGTTGATTTGGAGAACTTATAATGCTAAATGCCTCATTTTATTGATAAAATAAGACGAATCCCAAAACGATACTAAAATTGCATAATGTAGAATGCCACTAATGGCCATTGGCCTTATTGTATTTAAAAGGGAAAAAGAAAAGAGACTTCTAAGTATTTGGTCCCAGAAGGACCTTCCCCAAGTTGAATACTCTCCTTGATGAAATCTTTCAGCTCACGCAGATTCTCCAGTAAAAATGCCTTTGCCAGACGTTCTCCTTCGCCTTCCTTAGTGTTTTGGCAATCGATGACTCTTTTCCTCACTTTTCCTTCCAGTTCTAGCAGACTGTATTCCAGATATTCCAGCTTCTCACAAGCTCTGATGGCTCGCTCTTTCCATTTGTTGATTTGGTTACTTGATGGGAGGTTCCTCTACCGGGTTAGCAAGGGTATGTTGACCATATCGAAGTCGGGAACTTTGTCATCCATTTCTTGCAAAACAAAAGGGTTAGACCCTTACCCCCATCGGACTCGACTATTTAAATAAATAATTAGCATAATGGAGTTTAGTTCTCCAAATAAATGCACTGAGTATGGTGTTGTCCATTTGGGTTCTACGGGAACCCAATGGACTTTGGATAGGCTATCTTAAAGAGTCATTATGTGGATAGCATAACTGACTCGACTAAGTTTGACTGTGATGCATGAATAATTAAACAGAATAAGGTTTCTATGGGATGATAGACCGGTACCCTTGAGCAGACAACTCAAGAGGGAAAGGCACGGAACCGTCGACTACACCGCTGATCGATTAGTTTTACCGCAAATATGCGTTTGCCAAATTTCAGGGGTAATAATATTGGATGAGCACAACAACTCATCAAGTGTTGCTATGGTATTTGTTTGGCATGAGTGAAATATGATGTTGAAGATGCAATTACAAGAATGAAACAAATTGTCACGTATTTTCACGTTCATAATGATCACAATAATTCCTCAGAAATTACAACGGTATTGAAGGAAAGTAGTAAGTGAAAGCTTTAAAGAAAAAGAAAAAAAAGACAAGTTAGTATCAAATAAAGGTATTAAAAAAAACAGTAAAGAAAACAGTAAAGTCACATATAACATGAAGTGGTAAAAGCCTAAAGAATCCCCAGCGGAGTCGCCATGCTGTCAACGCCCCTTTTTTCTCGCGAACTCGGTTTTACGACATTTGGGAAGACAACTCTATTCCTGTTTGGGAATTGGGTTTTTGGATTTGAAAAGTCGCCACCTAATGATTAAGTGCATTTAAACACTAAGGGTTTTGACTTTGAAAACCATAGTTTGGGCAAGGGCTAGAAATATCTCGAGGGGAAGGTGTTAGACACCCCTTAAGATCCACTAGTGTGGTTCCCGGTCAGGATATGTTGTGACTTTAATGTAAAAAAGTATTCAAATAAATTTACACACAAATGTTGAAAACAAGCATGTTGGAATCTATAATCTGTTTGAGGGAGAGTCTAAGTGCAAGAATTAGTCAAGACATTGAATAAAACAAAGAAGAAAGAGTTAGAAGTAAAAGGAATAGTGCAGTGAAAAATCAAAGGGGAGTTTTGGGTAATTTGAAAAGACAGAATTTGTTGATATTAAACAAAGTAACATAAGGAAAGGGGTCCTAGGTTTATAAATCACATGGATCATCCACACAACACTGGTAACCAATTGTACGCATAGAGTTATCGTGTGATCATCATCTCCATGTCTACCCTTCCCACCCCATAAAGGTTATTTAAATGTGTGGATTGGTCATGAATGCTTATTGCATGCTATTACTCGTCACGTCCTATAAATCCTAGAGGGTATTTAGGACTACTATCCCCACAGGGTAATGTCTAGGCTGGACTCTTAGGTTTAACGGACAAAATGCTAGGCGACATGCATAATAAGTAGGACTACACATAAAGGAACCATACAAAGGAAAAAAAAAGGCTCACACATCCCTCACAAGTAAACATGTAATTAGCACGTCTCAAACACATTTAAGGTCTAAAAAGAACGCGAGTTTAAAGATCATTTTTAGCAGAAGGTTTAATCACAACCGAGTGATCCGAAGAGCATTTGACATGCAGAAACACAACTAAGAAAATAGTTGAGTAAGTAAACGTAAGGGAACTGTTAAAATATCGTTTGAAAAAAAGGTAGAGAAAAAATGTAGTAGTTTAATTAGACAAGTATCAAAATAACGTGATCCTGGGCAGAAAGGTACCAATAATTTAAAAGCTTAGCAGAGCACAAATCAGGAAATTAGTGAGAACCTATATATACGAAACAGGTTTCCAGATGAAGGGATTTTCAGTAAAAGATTGAACTTCGGAGAGACAGATGAAAAAGAGTTGGGAAAGTTAAAAGGTTGAGTAGTTTGAAACTAGTAAACAAGATCAATCATTTTTTATTATTGGGCCTAAAGCTTGCCTAGGCGATGTATGTATTGCCTTCTTGTCAAAAAAAAGTGGTGAACATGCATATTGATTCCAATTTTAAAAAGAAGTCGCAGTCAGCTGGTGAGGCGTTCAGCAATTGCAACCCTAAATTACAAGATGTCTAATGCAGATGAAGCTCCTAAAGCATGGTCTCTAAATGCAGTAGTAGTTTCATATTAGTTGTTCGTTAATTACTAAGTGACTACAATGTGAGTATAACAATCTGAAAGTAAAGAGCCTAAAGCAGGATATCTAGGTGTAAGATGCATGTCCTATGCATGGCTTCTATTGCACAAATTGGTAAGTAATGCCCTATAGACATGTTCTCTACCCATTAATTAAACTGAGCATGCACAATCCCTCCTAATTTCACTAGAACCTCAATCAGTTGTTTACAAATTATTACAAACCATAATAGCTGGATTACATAATGAAATATAAAATAAGAGGCTACTCTATAGGGAGCCTTCAACCAGGCCCGATCTTCCAACCTTACATCTTTCGAGTTTCACAGCCTTGACCATGGTTTAGGTGCGGCAAAGCTCCCTAAGGGCCCAATGGGGGTTCTTGGCCAATACCAGCACCCAAACATTACCAAAATGTTGAACAAGTGCAGTGTGGAATCACCAACCCTTATGCATCAAAGTTCAATGGGTACTTAGAGGTGCCCAAGGCAATGCTTACACAAAGGGGGTAGAACCTAAACTGTAGGAGTAGTGAGAGTGTGATAGAATTTTCTTTAAAGAAATTGAGTTGAAAGACAGTCTTAAAAATGATCAACGTAGAGACAGTTTTGAAAGAAAAAATAATGGGACAGTTTTGACAAACTCAGAAACAAAATACATCATATAGTTCCGGGCAGTAAACATAAACAGGGAAAAGGGAAGTTGGGTAAATAGTTCATATGTAACTACATAATTGCACCTAGATGCCAAAGAAAAGCATTTCAAAACTTAGACAATCAACTGGTTTCAACAAAAAGGGCTCATGATCACATGTTGAGAATGTACTGAGGCTAGGGAGCAGGAGAGGACATGCATTAAGCAAACCAGTAGGCATGCTGGATTAATAGGAGGATAGTCACATAGGACCATTCTAGTTGCAATAAAAATAGTAGAACCATAAGTAAAAGCATAGAAGAAACAAAATAAAGTGCAGCATGTATAAAAGCATATTGTTTTGGATGCTTCAAATCAAATAGAGGGCATCCGGTCAAGGATGAGATAGTGTAGAATAGTAGTGTGCATGGAAGTGAGCAGTAGTATGCAGACCAAACAATCAACAATGTATAGAGTAGTAGAACAATGGAGCATCCCCCCAAAGATCTATCAGTCTTAGCTTTCAGCCGACTGAGTAATCAGTAATCAACAAGAATGTATGGAAAACTAGAGAGAACACTGAGTACGCTTATGTGTGTAAGAGAGAGTTTAGATCAATGAACTTTCTTGTTCGTGTGTGTGATGTGCAATGTATCAGTGTGTAATGCAAAAGAGAATGGGGGTACTTATAGTTTTGAAAACAAGTGAAAAATAAGTTAACATGTATAGATTGATCACAATTATGAAAATAATACCAATTAGAATCAATTAAATCCTCAGACTCCCTTCAATTAAGGAGTCCTAGTTCAAAAGGGTACAAATTGTATCCAATAAGGAAAATTATTGTTTGCAAGACTGGTATTTCCATAATAGGAGTAGTAAAAGTATACAAAATATTTCAAGTAAGGAAAGTATAAGGACAACATATTGTGCACACAAATTAGTTCAAAGAATCACGAATGAAATTGAAAATCACAGGGAATCAATACTTAGTAAGGAGAGCATTTCACAAATAAGGGAGTGATTCAACAATCAATGTAAAACTTCTAAGGAAAACATATACAAATTCAAGGATTCGAAGAGATGCACAAAATCAGCAAAATATTTGATAAACAATGAACAATTAGACCTATAAAACACAATTGGCATGAAAATCAGAGAACCCTAAGCAAGAAATCACAGAAAAAATAGAAGGCTGGAACCCTAATAGCAAAATTAAAGCATGAAACTCGGAGAGTAACCAGAAGATCACACTAACAAGCACATAACACAAACATAATCACATAATAGTAAAAAAAATCAGAAGATATAGTGACTTCGAAAGGGTTCAGGAAACCCTAATTTTAAAAGAAAAACAAAACGTTGAAAACTTGAACAATCGAAAAGATCTAGTAGAGAGTAGTGTAAAACAATAAAGAATAAGTTGAAAAATCATTTAAAAGACAAGGTTTTTAAGAAAATTAGGGTTTCATAATAAACTAGTGAGAGGCAAGGAGCCTGGCTGTAAAACTCGTTAATAATGATGCTCGCAGCACCATTGAACCATAAACTACCAGAGAAAGGTCGGAGACAAACCAGGCAGATCTTCCGATGACCATCTTGTATGGTGGAGGCTTCTGAAGTCTCGAAAATGGAGGGAATCAACAAGACAACGTTTCACGATGGCTGGTGGTCGAGAGAAGTGAAACTGGAGGTGGCCGGAGAGGCGGTGGATTCATCGGAGACGAAGGAGAGAACCAGAAGGGAGAGCAAGAGTCAATGTAGAGAAAGAGAGAGACAGTCTCTGAAATGAGGGGTTTGGGGGGGGGGGGGTTGTTAGATTTAATTTTGGAAATAAAACCTTGGCCGTTGATCTCACTTGATCAACAGCTCGGATTAAATCAAGGCTGGACCGGATCGATTAATTGAAATATGGGTCAGTTCAATTTGGGTTAGGACTGGGTAAATGGAGGGCTAAAATTGAAATCCGAATGGGCTATAGTTGCAATGAAATGAGGCTAAATGTTAAATAGCCAGTTTTCTCCGTTTTATTTTGTATAAAATAGTTAAAATATTTTTTAAAACAAATTAAAAGTACTAAACTAATTAATAATATATAAGTATTAATTTAAAAATACTGGAAATAATTTGATAATTATGAAATGTCGTTAATTGTAAAATAGGTTATCATTGCAATTACATGCAATTTAACTTTTAAATACCAAATAAATTTATAAAAAATATGCAAAAAATCAAATTAATTATATTTTTGTGTAAATATGAGAATACAATATTTTATTCACCAAAAATAATAATTTTGGAAATAATTATTAAATTTTGTAGTATTAAAATAGGCAAACAAATTGATTTTAAAATTTTTAAAAATAAGAAAAAATACCAAAACTCTTGGGAATGCCTATATATGCATATACATACTATTTTGAGAATATTTTGAGTATATATAAAATACATAGGGAAAAATTGGGTATCAACACAGGGTAAAGGTGTTAATTGGTATTGTAGTACTGGTTTGGTTATTTTTAGTTGTTTAAGTCTTCCGCTTATTTCTTTTATCGTTAATTTTAAAATATTGATTACCTATTAACTCAAGTTGTTAAAAAGGATAAAAATGAAAGAGTTAGAATTTTTATATTTTGTGGCTTGCCTAGCTTTTACGAGTGGGCGCCATCACAGCTCCCGAGGGTGGAAAATCATGGTCGTGACACATCTGCTCTCGCAAGGTCTGTATTCTCAAATGCTGCTCGTGCTCCCCCAAGCTACGTGATTATATCAAGATGTAATCAATGAAGATGATGAGAAAGGAGTCAATATACGGTCTGAACACCCTATTCATCATGTCCATAAATCGTTGTGGCATTAGACAAGCCAGAGGACAACACCAGAAACTCATAATGGCCATATCTAGTCCGGAATGCAGTCTTCAAAACATCCGAGTCCCGAATCTTCAACTGGTGGTACCCTAACCTCAAGTCGATCTTAGAGAATACCCTAGCACCCTGCAACTGGTCAAAAAAATCATTGATGCGAGGCAATGGATACTTGTTCTTGATGGTGACTCTATTCAATTGGCGATAATCAATGCACTCCGCATATTCCTATCCTTTTTTCTTCACAAATAACACTGGTGCACCCTAAGGCGATACACTGGGTCTAACAATCCCCTGTGCTAACAACTCTTCCAGCTGCTCCTTAAACTCTTTCAACTCCTTCGAAGCCATACGGTACGGTGTGATAGATATAGGCTGGGTGCCTGGAGCCAAATCAATGTAGAAAGCAATATCACGATCCGGTGGCATGCCGGGGAGGTCAGAAGGAAACACATCGGTGAACTCTCGAACTATTGGAACTGAATCAATCATCGGAGAATCTGCGGTGGTGTCCCGAACATAAGCCAAGCATGCCATATACCCCTTCTCAGCCATTTATCGAGCCTTCAATAAAGAGATAACCCGGCTAGATGTATCAATTATGGAACCCTTCCACTTCAACCCTAGCAACCCTAAAGTAACAGTCTTGGCATGGCAATCTAGGATGGCGTGATGTGGAGATAACCAATCGATGCCCAGGATGATCTCAAAGTCGATCATGTCAACCAATAGGAGATCTACTCTAGTCTCAAAACCACAGAATGTGATTGTGAATACCTAGTTTTTTATCACACCCAAATTCTATTCTATTTTAATGTAAATATTTCTTTTAGGTGTAATCTTGATACTTTTAATTTTTATCTCATTTTTTTAATTGGTTTTATTTGAGAAATATTTGAAAGCTACAAAATTTTTGGATGTTCTTTTTGTTCCTCTTTTTAAATAGAAGAATATTTACAAATAATTTATTTTTATTTTTTTAATTTTTTTATGTTCTTAATAAGTAGACTAGTAACTTTTAATTTATTTTTAGTGTCACTTAAATCATAGTCCAAGTATATATTTGTATTAGTATAAAAAGGATAATTAATATTCTTATCTTTATATTTTATTTTATTTCATTGAAAAAAAAATAATGTAGGAAAGATCCTAATTAATCACTTCTTTAACGTCCCAAAAGCCCCACAACCTCATGTCTCATCCCACACCACACTCCCTTATTTTCACGTCACTCACACATACACGAACATCATATACTCACACGATCTCACCAACACTCATTTCGTTTGAAGGCATAATCCAATTCATTTATAAAAAGGATGGGGGCAGATACCAGAGAGGGAGAAAAAAGAAATTGTGTTCATTTTCAATTTCAGATTTTGGGTCTTGAAAATAGATTTCTCTTGACGTGTTAGAACTAGGTTCGAATCCGATTGAGGTGTAGGTTGTTCGGAGTTGGCTCGTTGTTCCATCCGAATTTTCGTCAGATTTAAGTTCAGGCTGTAGCGTTTGATTCATTTGCTCGTGTAACTTCTGGAAATTTCATTAATTGAAAGTTTATAGAGGCAAACTTCCATTATACTACACTATAAGTTATAATATGATCTTTCAGTCTACGCGTTTCTTTGTTTAATTCAATTAATGATTATGCTACTTTAAATCGTTTTTTAAGATTCTTTGTTATTATGTTAATACTAGTTTTAGTATCCGCGCGATGCGCGGTATAAAGTATATCAAATTTGAATTTGGATTATTTGAATTATGTGCAAATAATCTTAAAATTCAACCTCTATATGAAAATTATAAATAATTATTAGATATTAATTAAGAAGCAGGACATGAAACCATTTCTCAAACCTCATATTGGATAACTTGTTTTCTTTTTTTTATACCGTAATAACCCAACCTCTTGATGTCGCACTTGTATTTTATTTTACGGTCAATATTAAAAAATACTTAACATATAATATTGTGATATGTGTTGTTTGAGCATATTAAATAATATTATTTTGGAAAAATTCTTACTACCACTTTATTTTCCATCTCAAATTGAAATAAGTCTTATCCTTCGACATTTTTAGACATAATTTTTCTCTTTTTTTGTTCTTTGCTTATAGTTATTGCAATATTAATTACTTAATATTGTTATACTGTAATGTAAACATTTATTAGCTCTTAAATTAACTTAATGTATTACTTATTACCCTATTAATAATCATCAATAAATGTAAACTTTTATTCTTAAAATTTAATGCATTTATACTATCATCCTCTTACTCAGAACTCTTTCATCATTGAAATCTATCAATAATATTTTTTTACTATTATTTAATAATTTAATTTATATATTTTTTAAATAAATTTACAATATAATTAAGCATCATTGCACTATCTCTATTTTCCTCTTTATACATTCTCTTTCCTACTAAAAATTTTAATTAGCTTTTACACAAATATTTGACCCAAACTCAAAATAATATCACGTCTTATGTTAAAATATTACTTTGAATTAATTTAAAACTTAATAAATAAGTTCCTTTATAATGTTTCAAACCTATTTGAATTTTCATATAATTATTTTTGTATTATGTGCAATTAAATTTTCTTTCTCTTTTAGTATCAAGATACAAATTTAGCTTTTAATTTTTATTAATAAAATTACCGATATGAGATATTTATTTAATATGTCTAAATATTTAATTTGGTATCAAATTTTTGTTTTTCTTTATCTAGCAAAACTTCAATTTTGTGATCATATCCATATTTTAAGTGTTCTTATCATAATTTTAAGAACTTTCTAATCTCAAGTTTAAATAGATTTTTTTATTTTTAATATAATTTTTTAAAATTTTAATTATTTTTCTTATTTCTACTATAATGTCATCTAATATGTAATATTATCACATTTTCATGTAATTTTTTTTATTAACTTTACACTTTATTTAATATTCTTATCTATTGCTATTTTTTAATATAATATAGATAGATATATATTTTTTATGTTAAATTAAATATTTATTTTATTTTTAAACTATTGTTTGAAATTTTTAACTTATTTAAATTTATTAATAATATTTTTGATTTTGTATATTTGCATTGTTTTATTTTTTTAAGTAATTCTGAGTATAAATATCCTCACATGATCTCTAATTTATTTATATTATTTATTATTTAACTTTTTTTTATCTATTGACTTTAGTTATGTGGCTTTATGTGCATGCATACTATTTCTTATTATACTTAAGCAACATTTTATCATCTCAAATTCAAATAAATTTTATCCTTTTTCTTTTGTATGATGAGTTTTTTTATTTTTTTCTCTATTTGTTCCTCAATTTTTCTATTATATTATTCAATACATAATATTCTAAAAAAAATATATATATATATATATATATATATATATATATAAAATTGCCAATCATAGTGATTTGATGAGGGTATATGCTGAAGAAAAAGGGCAATGTGATTAAGTTGTTAGCACTTTGGTAGCATTGCGACACTTTCTTGCTAAATCGACTGCTGATATCTGAGTCTGTTTGATGGCACAGCAGAATTTTAGAATATCTTTCGTGGAATGATTGGTTACTCGAGGTGTAATATGTACTCATACTGCGGAATTGGGGATCAGAAACAGTGATTCGTGTGCTATATGGAGTTGGAGACTTGGAGTTCTCATGTTCGGACCGTGCAGCGGTTGTGGATCGTGTGTATTGGTACTGTTAGCGGCTATTGGGATTTGGAAGCCCGAGTGGATCTTTCCTTGCTTGGTATATTAGATTTTAGATATGTATTGGGGTGTAGACTGGTTTTCTCAGTGTTGGGTTATTCTAGACTATTGGGCTATGGGTTATGTCGGAAAATGCTACAGGTTGCGTGGCGAGGTGCATCGGACTATGTTCTGGCAAAATGGTTGTGTTCCAAAGACCAGCGGACGACTGGGAAAGATTGTTTTCCTTAATTGGGCCTTCGTGGCTGATGTCAGTGCAGAGGCTGCTACCATTATTTCGGTTCCAGTATTGAGGGACACCTTTCGGATGCGTTCCTTGTGGACGGGCATGTCTCCGGGCAAGATTATGGATTTCAGTATTTATTTGGTGCCAGGCACCATATCGTACGGCTCCGGCATGAGTTATAGTAGTGGAAGGAGCAGCTTCAGGCTTCTTGGTAATGAGTTTGCTGGTCATCTGATTGGATAAGTGTTTAGCTTGAGTTGGCTTGGTTAGTCCCGAATTGTATTGACGAAGGATAGGTTGATTGGATCGTTATTGAACCTGCTAGTGATCCGGGAGAGATCTATGAGTTGCTTTTTTTGTGTTGTGAGGCGTTATGATTTTCGAACTGTGGGCCCATGTAGTGCGGTGCTATCGAGATTCATAGTGGAAGTTGATTTTTGTAGCTTACAACGCTATAAGTAGATATCATTATGCACTCAGTATGCTTACGACCGAATCTGGTATTTTGTTATAATGAGCAAATTTGGCTCGATATGCATCTCACTATGTGAGATATTTGTGTGGATCAGGCGGCACGCCGCCACAGGTATATTATCTGGAACGGGTTGCACGCCGCAACAGTGTGATGTTGAGAATAGTTTTCCAAATGCTATTTTGTATGCTTTGCTTCCTGGTTTCTAAGGAAAGTCCGTATTGGGTGTTGCTCGGCGAATGGCGCATCGGTTGTGTCCTTTCAGGATCGTATGGTGTATATTTCTTGCTTCAGCATGGAATAATGATTTGTTTAGGTTCCAGATATCAATCGTGTGTGGTTGTCAATTTCGAGTATAGCGACTTGAGGTGCTTCATGTGTAATAGTGTTTGGATAAGATCGCGCATTGTAGCGAGGCTAAGTGGAGATTAGACCCTTCGGGGTAGATTCAGTTATTCTATTTCTTTGATGTGGGACGGGGTCCCAACCTTGTGTTGTAATGGTACTGAGGAGTTTGAGTTATAGCTCTTTTATTTGAGTCATTTGTCATAATTTGAGTATGTTCAGACAACCCTTCATTGGTGCATGGATTATGCAAGTTGTGGCTTAGGCCTGTGTTGAGGTGTCTTATCACCAGAGTGGTGTGTTGGATTCGAGGTGATCGTTGGAGTCATTAATGAACACGAACAGATTTGATCTCAGCTTGTTAGAAGGATAATATCGAGGTTCGACCCGGAAATCTGTTGTGGTATTAGTCAAGAAGGAAGTGGCTTCGTGTATGGGTGATCTGAGGAATGGTTACGATTTATCGCGTGTTTTATATATCGTTGGCAGTATATGAAAGTGATGGAATAAGACTTTAGCTAATAAGAGGTTTTCTATCGGTATTTGGTTATTATGGGAAACTGTAGTAAATAGAGTCTATTGTTTCGAGTGTATGGATGAAGTGGTATATCATACGTTTCCACCTGAGGTTGAAGGTGTGGTTTATTACAGCTGGTTCGGGACTATTCAAAGTATAGGTGTGAGGTTGTGATCGTATTGATGGTTTCAGAAGTGAAAAGGTAGTTCTATGGTTTATGGGCTAGACTGGATTGGTTGAATTCAGCTATGTTGTGTTGTCGGACCTATGTGAGATAGGGTGACGTGGGATCACCCCAGGTATATGCTTGGTTAGGTCATTCAGCTTTTGGTTGGCCTCTAGGGCAACTCTAGGTACGCTCGAGGACGAGCGTTTGTTTAAGTTGGGGAGGATGTGACGACCCGACCCGTCGTCTTATGTGTTGCTGCTCCATTTTCCCCGTTTTATGCTTCTTCGTGTTTCATTATCAGTATGTGGTGGGTTAGAGTTGATTTGGATTGATTTTTGACAAGAAATGAGGCACTTAGTCTCTTAGAAGCAAGCTTTTTTTGGAAAAGTCAACCGGAAGTTGACAATATAGTTAGAGGGCTCGGATGTGAATTCCAGTGATTGGGCTAGCTTCAGGGGATGATTTGTGACTTAGGAGTGCGATCGGGATTGATTTTGGAGGCTCAGTGTAGAATTAGGGTTGAATTGGCGAAGTTTGAATTTTGGCGAATTTCGGTTGATAGGTGAGATTTTGATCCGAGTGTCGGAATGGAATTCCGAGAGTTGCAGTAGCTCCGATAGGTGATTTTGGATATGCGTGCAAAGTTTCAGGTCATTCGGAGGTGTTTATGTTGGGTTTTTATCGAATGTGCAATTCAAAAGTTCTTGAGAAAAATTAGGCTTTGATGTGAGGATAATTGAGGATTTTGATGTTAACGATAGTGTTTCGATGGTTCGAGCGAGTTTGAATAAGGTAATAGATCATGTTTGCGCTTTTGGTTGAGATCCCGGGGGCCACGGTGTGATTTCGGGTGGTTAAATGGGAATTTTGAAGCATGTTGCAGGTCTGGTTTTTTATGGCCTCTGGTATTTCCGCATCTGCGGAAAAAGAGCCGCAGAAGCAGTTCCGCAAATGCGGCGTAAAGGTCGCAGAAGCGGTCCTTTGAGGTCTCGGCACATTCCACAGAAGCGGAAGGCTTTCCGCAAAAGCAGAAACCGCAGGAGCGGTTTGAGGATTTAAGTGAAGACCGCATAAGCGGTCATTTTTGGCGTAGAAGCGGCAACCGCAGGTGCGGTTTAAGACCGCAGAAGCGGTCGCTGGGAATTTAAGTGAGATCGCAGAAGCGATCATTTGGTTGCGGATATGGTGAATGCAGGTGCGGTAATTTAACCGCAGGAGCGGAAATCGACTGGAATTAAAGTGAACTGTGTTCAAGAAATTAAAAGAGAAGGAAAAATATTTTGGACTTCGACTAGGGCGGTTTCTTGGGCGATTTGGAAGAGAATTCGAAGGGGTTTCATCAGGTATTAATTATTAGACTCGGGATGTGTTATGATGGTGTAAAAACATGGATTAATCACTGAAATTCGAGGAATTAGAGGGTAAAAATGGAGGTTAGGGCTTGGAACTTAAGAGGGTTTAAAATTCGATTTTGAAAGGGCAATTGAACTTCGATTTTGGTAAATTTGATATGTATAGACTCGTGGCGAGACGAGGAACATGGTGATGTAAATTTTGTAAATTTTTGAGAAGTGGGCCCAGGGCTCGGGTTTTGCCAACTTCGTGATTTTTGGTGTTTTTCGAGTCTTTTCGATTGGGTTATGTTTCTTTTGCCTATTGTAATGTATTCATTGTGGTTTTGACTAGATTCGATGCACGAGGAGGTGGATTCGAGAGGAAAAGGCATAGCGGACTAGTCTTGTGGCCAGCTTGAGGTGAGTAATAGATGTAGATGATGACCTGAGGGTTTGAAACCCCGGTATATCACACTGTGATGCTATATTGAGGCGAGACACGTACTATACGGTGAGTGCGGGGTCGTTTGTGGTCGGGGACTATGGCTTAGTCCGTCCGAGTGATGTTCATATTGTGTTATTGACTAGAAATTGATTGGTAAACATCCTACTTAGATTGTTATGAGTATATCTAGGCTGCGTGCCGATTATTTGGATCCCATAGGGATTATTATCACTGTTTCCATGATGCTTAGCATATTTTCATGATATCGGTCCTGAGTTAAACACTGTCTCGAAATAATTAGTAAATTTCTAAAGTTTTAAACACTTAAGCTATAATTCCTGATAATTGTAACTGAAAATGATAAATTTGACTGTGCCCGTGTGGCTTGCATGCATATAACTGGACTGATTGTAGATCGGGCTGCACGCCGCAGCGAATACTACGATGATATTGCGCTTGGGCTGTAGGAGCCCCTCCGGAGTCTGAACCCCCACAGTGAGCGTGGGTACCCAAATGGATCGGGCTGTACGCTGCAGCGGTCATGTGCATTGCATTGCATCCATGCATCGATGTCTATCTGTTTTACGTGTTATTACCTGATGTTGTTCCATCGTTAAATGTGTAAAATTATTGGCTCTAGCTTTGCATTGTTATATTTCGGGATTTCTTACTGTCAGCCATTATATATGTCTATTACCACTGAGTTGGAAGTACTCACTTTACTCCCTGCACCATGTGTGCAGATTCAGGTGTCTTGGGAGCATAGTTGAGCTATTTGCTGCTTCAGAGCTTCTCAGGAGTTGTCGAGGTAGCTGCCTGACGTTCGCAGGACTCGACTCCTCCCTCGTCCCTTTTATCTTTCCGCATTTTAGAAGATCAGTAAGGTTAACCATTTTGGTTTATTATAAAGATTTACCTATAATTATACTAAGTTACCTAATTGGCTACGTATATTTTACACGGTATATAGAATTTAAAGTTGATTGAGAAAGATAGTTGTTGAAAAATCTCATGTATGCTTATTTTACAGCAATTCATTAAAAAGGAAACATACTAGATGACACTTGATATCCATAATAAACTACTGATATATGTGGTTGGCTGATAGGAAATTAGCTCTATATTACGTTCTTTATTTGAATCTCTTTAATCCGACTAATTGGAGTTAACACCAATCTGATCTATTGACACTTAATGTGTCAAAAAAAATTGATAATTCAGGTTTTGGATCTTTTCTTGGTTTTATTCACAGTTAAATCATGTTATTGGAACATAATTGGTGCTCAAGTAATGTACGTATAACGAGATTATATTTAAACTCGTCTCATATATAAAAGAGCAAGAATAATCTTTTATTTCTTAATCATTAACAAATGATAGCTACTTCAAATTTATTAATTGAACCAACCTGAAAATAAAAAATAGCTAAAGTACACTGAACATATCAAAGGTGTGATGACCCGGCCCGTCGTCACGAGAGTTACCGCCCCGTTTTCTCCTTATTACGTTGCTTCATGTTTCTATATCAGTATTAGAGTCTATCGGGTGTGATTGGATTGATTCTGGTTGAAAACAAGGGATATAGCCTCCTAGAAGGGAGATTGTGTCAGAAAAATCAACCTGAAGTTGACTATGTGGTTAGAAAGCTCGGATGTGAGTTCCGGTGTTTCGGTCAGCTTCGGGAGGTGATTTGACGGGAGCGATCGGAATTGAATTTGGAGGTCCAGTGTAGAAATAGGCTTGAATTGGCGAAGTTAGAATTTTGGCGGAATCCGGTTGATAAGTGAGATTTTGATCCGGAAGTCGGAATGGAATTCCGAGTATTGCAGTAGCTTCGTTAGGTGATTTTGGATATGTCCGCAAATTTTCAGGTCAATCGGACATCGTTTGATCGGGTTTTTGATTGAATGTAGGTTTCGAAAGTTTTAGTTAATCTTAGGCTTGAATCCGTCGTGATTTTATGATTTTTGTGTTAATGATCATGTTTTTATGATTGGAACAAGTTCGAATGAGGTAATAGAACATATTTGTGTTTTTGGTTGAGGTCCCGGGGGCCTCGGGTTGAATTCGGGTGGTTGAACGAGAGAATTTGGAGTTTGAAGTTTGCTGGTTTTGAGTTGCAGTAGGTATTTCTGCATCTGCGGAAGGGAGACTGTAGATGCGGCTCCGCAAAAGCGGAAAATTATACGCAGGTGCGAAGTTTGGTTAGTTCAGCAAGTTCCGCGGAAGCGGAAATTAATTCGCAGAAGCGAGCCCGCAGAAGCGGAAAAATGATCGCAGAAGCGAAATGGCGATGGCTTGGGAGGTTCCGCAGAAGCGGAAAAATGATCGCAGAAGCGAAATGGCGATGGCTTGGGAGGTTCCGCAGAAGCGGAACATTTTCCGCATAGGCGAGTTCCCAGAAGCGGACTATTAACCGCAGAAGCAGTTTGGGATGAGTTGAAGTGAAACCGCAGAAGCGGACAATTTCCGCAGAAGCGGAAATCGCATAAGCGACTATTTCTCCGCATAAGCGAAAAATGCTGAGTGTTTAATGAAACAGTGGGTTTCGATTTTCAAAAGTTAAAAAATATTTTAGGACTTCGGGACAGGCGATTTTGGGCGATAATTGGGAGATATCGAAGGAATTCTATCAGGTATGAACTTGTAGCTTCAAATAATGTTGTTATGATATAAAAACAAGGATTAAACACTGATAATTCAAGGAATTTAGGGTTAAAAATGGTGGTTAGGGCTTGAAGCCTAAGAGAGACTAAATTGATGATTTGAAGGGGCTAATGGACTCCGATTTTGATAAATTTGATATGTATGGGATCGTGGTGAGACGAGGATTCCGGAAGTGTGAATTTCATAATTTTTCGAGAAGTGGGCCCGGGGCTCGGGTTTTGGCAACTTCGTGTTTTTGGGTGTTTTTCGAGTTATTTCGATTGGGTTATGTTCCATTAGCCTATTTTGATGTATTCCTATTGGTTTTGATCAGATTTGGCACCCGTGGAGGTCGATTCTCGAGGGAAAGGCATTGCGGACTAGTTTTTGAGCCGGTTCGAGGTGAGTAATAGATGTAGATGATGACCTGAGGGTTTGAAACCCCGGTATATCACACTGTGACGCTATGATGAGGCGAGACACGTACTCTACGGTGAGTGCGGGGTCGATTGTGGTTGAGGACTGTAAACTAGTCCGACCGAATGATGTTGAACTATATCATTGGCTTGAAATTAGCCGGTAAACCTCCTACTTGGATGGTTATGGAGATAGGATGCCCAGAAATTTCTAGACAAGTGTCAGAAAATGCTTCGCACTGCAGGGATCTTAGAGTCTTGTGGAGTGTCTTTTACCACCTTCCAGTTCTCAAGGCCAGCATTTGCATGGTAAGAGGAGTTTGAGAGGCGTAGGCCTGCAGGAGCAGTACCCCTTACTTGGTAGCAGTTCTCCACTCTCTTCTTGGAGAAATATATGCCGCAGTCTCACAGAGAGGAGCTGCGCCGGCAGTTTGAGTGGCTAGTTCAGGGTGATATGACAGTGACTCAGTACGAGTTGAGGTATACTCAGTTAGCCAGACATGCTACATGGATGATCCCGACAGATCGGGAGAGGATCAGGAGGTTCATAGATGGCCTCAACTATTCTATTCGTATCTTGATGACCAGGGAGAGATTAGTGGCAGCATCCTTCGAGGAGGTAGTGGATATGGCACGCCAGATTGAGGCGGATCGTCGCCGAGAGCGAAAGGAGAGGGAGGCCAAGAGGCCTCGAGGTTCGGGCAGCTATAGTGGTGCTCCATCCAGGGGCCAGTTTCATCAGGGCAGAGGTCGTTCATTCAGACCTCCTCAGTCAGGTCGCCCAGAGCACAATGGAGCTTCTTCCGGTCGTGGCCGTCGAGGTTATCAGCAGGGCCAGTCTTCACTCAGCGCCCTCCCAGCTCAGAGTTCAGCACCTTCCTCTTCAGCCCAGGGTTCATCTGCGGCGAGGGGTTCCCTTCAGTCCCCTTCTCCAGCGCCGGGCAGTTGTTTTGAGTGTGGCGAGTTTGGCCACATGAGGAGGCAGTGTCCTCGACTTCGCAGAGGTAGGTCTCAGCAGAGGGATCAGCCCTCCTCTTCTACTCCATCTACTTCAGCACCATCCCAGTCTAGTAGGGGTGGGGTCAGTCTTCTAGAGGTCGCCCCAGGAGTGATGAGCGATCGAGCGATGGTCAGGCTCATTTCTATGCACTTCCGGATAGGAGAGATGTTGTTGCTTCAGATGCAGTGATCACAGGTATTATTTCAGTTTCCCACAGAGATGTTTCTATTTTGTTTGATCTCGGGTCTACATACTTGGGTACGACTCGTGGTTGTCTTGCCTTGCCTGTGCATGTATCCACCCCGGTGGGTGATACGATTATTGTGGATCACGTCTATCGATCCTGTCTTGTTTCTATTGGGGGTCTGGAGACCTGAGTGGATTTGCTATTATTGGGTATGGTAGACTTCGATGTGATTTTGGGCATGGATTGGCTATCCCCGTGCCATGCTATTCTGGACTGTCATGCCAAGACAGTTACATTGGCTATTCCTGGTATCCCACAGATTGAGTGGCGGGGTTCGACTGATTATGTCCCTAGCCGTGTGATTTCATTCATAAAGGCTTAGAGGATGGTTGAAAAAGGGTGTTTGTCTTATTTAGCGTTTGTGAGAGATGTTGGAGCTGAGACTCCTAGTATTGATTCTGTGCCCGTTGTGAGGGACTTCCCAGATGTGTTTCCATCAGACCTGCCGGGCATGCCGCCGGACAGGGATATCGACTTTGGTATTGATTTGGTGTCGGGCACTCATCCCATCTCTATTCCTCTTTATCGTATGGCACCAGCGGAGCTGAAGGAGTTGAAGGAGCAGCTCCAGGAACTCCTAGATAAGGGGTTTATTCGTCCTAGTGTGTCCCCGTGGGGTGCACCGGTCTTATTTGTGAAAACGGTAGATGGCCTTCGGGAGTTGATATTGGAGGAGGCCCATAACTTGCGGTATTCTATCCATCCAGGTGCCGTGAAGATGTATCAGGATTTGAGACAGCATTACTGGTGGAGAAGGATGAAGAAGGATATTGTGAGTCATGTAGCCCGGTGCCTCAACTGTCAGCAGGTCAAGTATGAGCATCAGAGGCCCGGTGGCATATTTCAGTGTATTGATATTCCCGAGTGGAAATGGGAGAGGATTACCATGGATTTTGTTAGTGGTCTCCCTTGGACAGCGAGGAAGTTTGATTCAGTTTGGGTGATTGTGGATAGGTTGACCAAGTCTGCACACTTCATTCATGTGTGTACTGCATATTCCTCGGAGCGGTTAGCAGAGATA
The DNA here is from genome assembly GCA_026770625.1 of Nicotiana glauca. NCBI lineage: Eukaryota > Viridiplantae > Streptophyta > Magnoliopsida > Solanales > Solanaceae > Nicotiana > Nicotiana glauca. The sequence continues at coordinate 106,519 of MU774886.1, forward strand.
TTCATCCGCGAGATTGTGAGATTGCATGGGGTCCCAGTTTCTATTATATCAGACAGAGGTACTCAGTTTACTTCTCAGTTCTGGAGGACATTTCAGCGAGAGTTGGGTTCACAGGTAGAGTTGAGCACAACATTTCATCCTCAGACGGACGGACAGTCAGAGCGTACCATTCAAATATTGGAGGATATGTTGCGTGCCTGTCTTATTGACTTTAGAGGCTCTTGGTCTGATTATTTGCCTCTCGCAGAATTTGCTTATAACAACAGCTACCAATCCAGCATTCAGATGGTGCCATATAAGGCCTTATATGGGAGACGGTGTAGATCTCCATAAGTATTGGTTGGTTTGAGCCCGGTGAGGCTAGGTTGTTGGGGTCAGAGTTGGTCCAGGATGCTTTGGACAAGGTGAAGGTNTTAGTGGCAGCATCCTTCGAGGAGGTAGTGGATATGGCACGCCAGATTGAGGCGGATCGTCGCCGAGAGCGAAAGGAGAGGGAGGCCAAGAGGCCTCGAGGTTCGGGCAGCTATAGTGGTGCTCCATCCAGGGGCCAGTTTCATCAGGGCAGAGGTCGTTCATTCAGACCTCCTCAGTCAGGTCGCCCAGAGCACAATGGAGCTTCTTCCGGTCGTGGCCGTCGAGGTTATCAGCAGGGCCAGTCTTCACTCAGCGCCCTCCCAGCTCAGAGTTCAGCACCTTCCTCTTCAGCCCAGGGTTCATCTGCGGCGAGGGGTTCCCTTCAGTCCCCTTCTCCAGCGCCGGGCAGTTGTTTTGAGTGTGGCGAGTTTGGCCACATGAGGAGGCAGTGTCCTCGACTTCGCAGAGGTAGGTCTCAGCAGAGGGATCAGCCCTCCTCTTCTACTCCATCTACTTCAGCACCATCCCAGTCTAGTAGGGGTGGGGTCAGTCTTCTAGAGGTCGCCCCAGGAGTGATGAGCGATCGAGCGATGGTCAGGCTCATTTCTATGCACTTCCGGATAGGAGAGATGTTGTTGCTTCAGATGCAGTGATCACAGGTATTATTTCAGTTTCCCACAGAGATGTTTCTATTTTGTTTGATCTCGGGTCTACATACTTGGGTACGACTCGTGGTTGTCTTGCCTTGCCTGTGCATGTATCCACCCCGGTGGGTGATACGATTATTGTGGATCACGTCTATCGATCCTGTCTTGTTTCTATTGGGGGTCTGGAGACCTGAGTGGATTTGCTATTATTGGGTATGGTAGACTTCGATGTGATTTTGGGCATGGATTGGCTATCCCCGTGCCATGCTATTCTGGACTGTCATGCCAAGACAGTTACATTGGCTATTCCTGGTATCCCACAGATTGAGTGGCGGGGTTCGACTGATTATGTCCCTAGCCGTGTGATTTCATTCATAAAGGCTTAGAGGATGGTTGAAAAAGGGTGTTTGTCTTATTTAGCGTTTGTGAGAGATGTTGGAGCTGAGACTCCTAGTATTGATTCTGTGCCCGTTGTGAGGGACTTCCCAGATGTGTTTCCATCAGACCTGC
>MU774890.1:0-14266 GCA_026770625.1 Nicotiana glauca
CCCACCCAATTCATATCCTATCCTCCTTTTGTTTGGAGAAAACACAGTGCTAATAGTTTCATCGCTTTACCAGCAGTTTTTCAAGCTTTGCCAGTATTTTGATATTTTGAGATTTCATGATAATTATATTTAGTATCAATTTTAAAAATATTCATGTGATATTGTAAAAAGAGATATGTATCTTAATTAGTCTTATCCTCCTGAGCCGAGGGTCTATTGGAAACAGTCTCTCTATCTGCATTAGGTAGGGGTAAGGTCTGTGTACAGACTACCCTCCTCAGACCCCACCTGTTGAGATCAAACTGAGTTTGTTGTTGTTGTTATCTTAATTAGTAGAGCAATTTAACACGAATAGTAGCTTTGTATTTGACTTTACCATCATATTATGGTACTCAGATACTGGTAATTAGAGCATAACAACTTTTCATGTATTAACACATGAAAAAGCACCTGCTGCTTTTGCAAGCTTATTGAATAAAAATTGCTCTAATAATATAAAGAGCTCCTAAAAGAATTGTGATTGAGAATTTGGTAAAAACACGCTCTTCGTAGAGTAGATATTAAACAAAGATATCTAAAGGTACTGGTAACTACTCGTTTATTATTAATAAAAAAAACTTCGGTTTCAAGCCTTGAGGATTGGAGTTGCGTTTCATATACAGGGAATGCTTTACCCCAAAAGCGAGACATTTTCGACGCAAATTCAAACTAATCAAACCCCAAATTAGGTACTAGATATCAAATGGGAAACCCGAAAAATGTAAAACAAGACAACCATAATGAAATTTAAATAACCTACTAAGTAATGAAGAAGTTATGGTTTTCCTGAAAAGTAATAAAGCCCATAAATCTATATATATAATAAAGCTGGATAAATAAAAGATGATGTGGCATATTTCTTTGCCAAGGATCACATTTATCTTTTTTCTTAGATTTTACACATTTTCCCTTATTTTTGCATTTAAAATTTGCTAACAATTAAGTATTACTTATTTATTTCATCATTAATATACTATTAATCTCTTTTCCTTAAACATTTCTATACTTTTTTCGCGTTACATTTTTTCCTTCACTTAAATATCATCATTATTGTTATTTATTTATTTCCTTTAAATCTTTCTATTTTCTGTCTATGCATTAGTTGGTTTCCCATAACTCAAAAATAGTTCCAATGCTCAAGGACTGTTCCAATAGAAAGAATTTTGCTTTCTAGAAAATCAATTCTAATCCTATATTATTTTGTAACTTTATTTGTTTTACTTGATATCATCTGAAATTATAGTTTGTGTAACATTCTTATTCATGTTTGATTTCCTCAATTGCATTTGAATTTGAAAGTACAACTTTCTTTGTTTTCCTGCCCTCACATGAGTGAAAATAAAAATGGAGAATAAGGGACTGTGGCAGCCAGAAATTGGTAGAAGAATACCAGGTATGTCACAGTTTTTTTTATATAAAAAGAATATGTCACCCTGCTAAAATGGAGTCATAACTATGCACTAATAAATCGACTTCTTTATCATTCTCTTATTCTGATTTTTTATTCTCACTTCTCCCAAGTTCTTTTCACATTGTCACACCCAAAATTAGGCATTTACACACATAATCCTTGAAGTTTATTGGAAGGATTAAGAGTTTAACAACACTTTATTTTTATCTTTCTTTCTTTTGATTTACTTTTAATTGTTATATTGTACGAAAATTATAACATTAATATAATTTACAGATTGCCTGGATGAAAATTTTGTCAATGTCTAATCTTCAAAGGAGATTTGGAGCAGCATCAAGTAATTGACTTTACAGTTGTGATAAGTAATTCGGTAATTCCTTTTGAATTTCTCCATGGGAAGGGAGAAGCAAAAAAGATGTTGTACCTGTTTAGTACATAAAAGAGTAATTACATCGTGCTTTTTTGCTTTTTCTATCTAGTGCAATAGGTTTCTCAAGTTTTGTAAATGCCTAATTTAGTGAAATGTAGTAAAACAAGAATTCACATTTCATTAAAAAAAAAAAAGCTGATTATTTATAGATGTAAATGTTATCTAAAAATATGGGTTGCAAAATACTTTTAGTTGATTATCTATAAATAAATAGAATGGCTGCTATGGTTTCAACCTTTCATATTCCATATTTATAAACCTTTACAATTTTTCGTCATACTCCGTATTTATAAAGAATAAAGAATTCCTACATTTGTAATGATTTTTTTACCTTCAAGTTTCTTCCCATTTCCTCTAACCATTTATATTGCTTCTACAATTCTCATTTTCATTAAGAATATATGAGTTAAGTTTTTGCATTGGCTATGTTCCAATGGAATTTGTACTCATTTTTGTTTTGGGAGTTACTATTTTTTGACTATTTTATAATTGATATTCTTGAAAAAAAATTAATTCAGGTCTCGATATATGCGCTAATAGCCAGCACCAACTGTAATTGTCAAAAATAAGATTATGAGAATTTGGAAATAAATTAATGATACGACTAGGTATTAGTTGTGTTGGAAGATATATGAAGTCAGATAAGATGACTTCTAATTCGATGAGTTGCTCGAAGTTAACGAGCACTATTGTGAGGTTGGACATGTTTTTTGAAAAGCATGAGAAATACATATTACATACATCCAGGTGTATTATATAATTATATATATTTTGTGCTAGATATTACATATTAAAATCTAAAAAAAAGATTTAAATATTTGAGAAAGAACAAGCAACCTTGAGAAATTATTTATTTCAAAGCTTATCGAAAAATATACAAACAATAAAGTTGGTCAAAGAGTACTACCTCCGACATCACCAATTGGAGGTCTTAGAGACATGCGTCCATATAAACTTTTGTATATTTAATTTTGGCCAAATACATACACAACTCATTAAATTTGGCCCGATATTTTATTTTGGCACTCTAACTAACTCTTGTTCCATTTTGGCCCTCCAACTCCATTTTTTTTGTTCCACTTTAACACAAAAAAAATTTACCCAGGTAAAAATCTAGCGGGTGCAAATACTCAGCTGCTACCCCCCCCCCATCCCCCCCTCCCCCCAGCAAATTTTTAAATTTTTTTTTTAATTTCAAATTATTTTGTTTTTTCGTTTTTTCTGCCCACTTCCCGAGAAAAATATTTTTTTATATATTTTCAATAATAACTACGGGTTCAATTGAATCCATAAATTTCGACGCAGAGTAAATATTTGTATGTAAAAATTTATTAAAAATGAAAAAAAAAATAGATATGAACCCATAATATTTAAAAATATAATGGGTTCTTTTGTTCCACTTTAACACAAAAACTTTTATCCCAGGCAAAAATACAGCTCAGACAAATCCAAGCTGCTACCCCCACCACCCGTATTTTTTTTTTTTGTAATTTCAAATTATTATTTTTTTTATTTTTTCTGCCCCCTCCCGTGGAAAAAAAATCCTTTTATATATATATATTTTCAGTAATAACTACGGTTCAACTTAACTGATAAATTTCGACGCGGAGTAAAAATTTGTATGTAAAAATTTATTAAAATTGTAAAAAAATAGATATAAACCTATAACTTTAAAAATATAATGGATTCAATGTTAAAAACATTAAAAGTGAATCCATATGATTTAAATTCTGGATCCGCCTCCACGTTGGGAGTATGAAAAATAGTCAGCTTTCGTATCAAAGTAGAACAAAAGAAATGGGGTTGGAGAGCCAAAATGGAACATGGCTGTGTTAAAGTGCCAAAATAAAAATTTTGGTCAAGTTTAATGGGTTGTGTATGTATTTAGCCTTTAATTTTTATATTGTATCGGGGTTTAATATTTTTAGAAATTTAGATGATATAAATATGTAACTAAATTATGACTTTAATAATATTATATCACCGCGAGGAGCGCGGATAGATTCACTAGTAAACTAATTAAATATGTACACTTGCATAGTGAAGACTGAAGTGGCTTTCCATATCCTTCTTCCCCTGTAACTAGGAAACATCTATCCACAGAAAGAAAGAGCAATGGATCTGGTCATAAGAACACAACAATAATTCACTATTCAACTAATGCTATCACATGGCTATGAGTACCCTAAATTCTAGCCCTACGACCCAATTGACCATTGTACTTATTGCCTATTCCCCGAGTCTGAAACTTAAATAATATTTTTTTGGACAAAAAATACATTTTTAATGTTAAAAAAAATATTACACAAATAGGTAATTCGCAGTACTATACTGTGAATTACTTTAACGAAAATTTTGCCGTTAAAGCAATTCGCAGTACAGTACTGCGAATTATTAAAAAAAAAAAATTTAACTAATTCGCAGTACAGTACTGCAAATTATTTTTAAAAAAAATATTAAACTTAATTGAAGTCCGTACTGCGATTTCTATTACAAGTTGTTTTTTGTGACAGCGACGTGCCAACTGTGCTTCTTTCCTAGCTACATGTTTTTTTACGTACGAATCTTTTCACATTTTCCCTTATTACTTTTTCCTCCTTTTCTTCATTGTTCTAATTTTTCAAGTTAATTATTGAATAATTATTTATTGAAGCAAGCCAACAAAATTTAGGCATATAGAAAAAAATGATTTAATATATTTTTGTTTCCGTGGAGATCATAAGAGAATATGATCCCTTATGACATCGTCAATGCTCCCTTTTTTTTTGTACTTACTATTCTTAATTCTATTGCATCTAATCTAATACTACCAAAAGTCAGTCAAGAGTCGTTTTAAGGAGTCTGCTTGATCTTCTCTACTATTATTCTAAGTTTATTAAATGTATTCTTTTGTTATTACTCTACTAAATAACGTGACAACGTAACTGCTGCAAGAGTATTTTAAAAATTTTTATCGCTTTAAGCAGATAATTATTATTATTGAAATTTTCTAATTGATGCATGAATGATATGAGGTCGAGATGGAGTAGCAGTGCGCTCTCCTTTCTAATTTTTTTGTTTTTTAAAAAATTTTTTTTGGTTCGATCTGTGACGTGATGGGATAATAGATGGATATGAGAAACAAAAAATGGAACAAATTAAATACTTGTTGCATACGTTTGCTCATTATCTTAGTGTGTCACCATCCAAGGGTACGTGCAAGAGCTTAAGTATTATTTATTTACGATGTAAAAATATTTACACTGTCAAATTACTCCATTCTAAAAAAAATTGTTATACCAAGCATGAGATAGTACATCTAAATGATGTTACATAAATTGTTGGAGTTGGTCAAATACAAAGCGTATAAAAACATACATATACTGTTACAGCTTGTTTGAATGATTGTTATGTATAATTTCATAAGATATCGTATCAATTGTATTGTATTGTACTGTATTATTTTGATGTTATAATATTTAGATAATATGTAACTAGTACCCATTACTTTTTCGTTCAGTTTCGTTACTATTTTTTCTTTCCCTTCTTTCCTTTCCAAATAGATTCTTCCCTAAAAGGAGAAATTCGATTCTCATGAATAAAGTTGGAAATCACCAAAAGTTCATTAAAAAAAGAGTGAGGAGTTTTTTTTATATATATATATATATATATATATATATATATATATATATATATATATATATATATAAAAAGGGAGAAATATTAAGGAGCAAATCTTGGTCAAGTGGATGGAATAAGCAATTGCATAAGGCTTATGCAATTGGTTATTTATTGAAGCAAGCCAACAAATTAGAACACAGAAGAAAAGGAGGAAAAAGTAATAAGGGAAAATGTGAAAAGATTCGTACGTGAAAAAACATGTAGCTAGGAAAGAAGCACAGTTGGCACGTCGCTGTCACAAAAAACAATTTGTTGTTCGTAATAGAAATCGCAGTACAGAACTGCGATTAATTTTAATATTTTTTAAATTTTTTTTTTTAATAATTCGCAGTATTGTACTGCGAATTAGTAAAAAAAAAATTTTTTTTAAAAAAATAATTCGCAGTACTGTACTGCGAATTAGTTAAATAATTTTTTTTTAATAATTCGCAGTACTGTATTGCGAATTGCTTTAACGACAAAATTTCCGTTAAGGTAATTCGCAGTATAGTACTGCGAATTACCTATTTGTGTAATTTTTTTTTTAATATTAAAAATGTGTTTTTTTTTTCCAAAAAAAGCATTATTTAAGTTTCGGACTCATTCCCCACTAATATTTTTTTTTTTAACTTTAGTTTTCAAACTTATTTTTTCTCAGAGTCAGTTATTGTTATGGCTTAGCTCAGTCCATTGCATGTGTCCACTGCAGAAAAAACATAACACCAATTATAGCCGCAAAAACTTCAAATAACTTGGCAGTGTCCTTTGTTATTTTTCCTCTTTGACTTCCCCCAATACATAAAGTATTTGTTTTTCATAATCTGCAAAATCAATTGACTGTACGAAATTCAGCAATCTATCAATAATTGTTGTTGGTTAATATCCTAAGAAATATAGCATCAAATATACAAACATTTCATGATAAAGCTAAGTTTGATTCATTTAACTATAAAATAATTAACACCTAAGGGTGTTGTATTTATATATATAGTCAACGAATCTGAAGCAAAGACCATATGATCGGACCTAGTTCCGATCCCCATGGGTAGTGGCGGAGGCAGGATCTCCACGAAGGGGGTTCAAATTTTTTTTTTTGTAGCTAGTGGAAATTAAACCCAGAAACTTGTGTAAATTTTGAACTCCCTTAACCACTAAACTACATTTTTGGATTGTGTTAAGGGTGTTCAAAACTTAATATATAGATATAAAAAACAGATTTTATTTTATATATACAATGTAATTTTTCGGCCCTAAATCCGCCCCTGCCCATGGGTCATGAAAATAATACAAAGTATATTTTTTAATTTTGCCTAAGCGTTAATAGGCAGAATAACACCGTACATGTATTATAATAATGTGGGTATCCAATAGATTAGTTTAAGGTGTATGAAAACTTGTTCTAACACCAATGTTTAAAAAAAAGGCTCTGGAAATGTAATTATTCTATAATTTCATTAAATAATTATTGAGAAATAAAAAGAAATGCTTGAAAAATGCTTCGACCAAATATAAAAATCAAACTACAATAATTGTTTTTACGATATAAATTGTACGTACTTACCAAAAGCAGTCTAGTAGGGATTATCTACTAGTCTACGAAGAGCTGTTGGAAACAACTGACTTCTTTTGTTTGCGTACGTCGTGAAAGCCCACCTCTCTTGTCCTTTTACTTAGTACTCCTACTATTTTAGACCAAAAAATATGCTATATTTAGAAACTTTATTTATTTCACTTTTTTTTTACTTCTCTGGAAAATATACTCCCTTTCGGTTTACAATAATTGTTCAATTTATTTTTTCATTTTAGTTCAAAATAAATATACAGTTATATATATAATCAAGAAAGAATTTAATTTATTTTTACAAAATAATTCCTATGTACATATTCCTAAAAAGTTTTCTTACTTCTCACATTAAATGTCTAATTAGGGGTAGTTTAGTTATAGTAGATATTTTTGTATAGAATTTAGTATTTTCTTAATGAACGTGCTAAAAATAAATTGAACACTTATTGTGAATCGGAGGGAGTAAACAAAATGCAACAATAATAACAAAACAAAGATAATCTTTGTTTTGAAAAGAGAACAAACCGTGATGTGCTTCTACGTAATCCTCATGTAGGCGCTTTGACATTGGAGTAATGTTTGTTGTTCTCTATGCTCTGCTATTTTGACTCAAAAACGATTAATAAATATAACGAAAAATGAGCTTTAAATTATATATACCATTGGAATATGATTAATTTTTATTTTATTTTTTTCACTATTATATCATCTGAATGATAAGTACAAGTAAACCTCCTTAAATGGTTTTGTACTTGAAAATAACAAAGAGAATACCTATTACAAAGGTGACTTAATACTCCGTCTCAAATTACTTGTTGTAATTTCTAAAAATAATTGACTCAAATATTATTTGCCATTTTAAAAGTTCAAGAGTAAATTAATTATTTCTTTTCTTATTGTACCCTTAATATTAATTATTTTTGAACACTACAAATATCTTAATTATGAGTAAGTACAAAAGGAAAGAGACTATATCCTAAGATATAAATAAGAGTAAAATAGTGAAAAACCTTTCCTATTTAACATTTTTTCAAGAGAACCGACCAGTGGAAAAGCAGTGGTGCAGTGTGTAGATGACAAGTCAGTTATGGTGATAGGGGAAGGGTCCAGCAAGGCGAATGTACTGTTTGTGGTAAGTTTGTCAGCTCTTTTAATCATTGTAATCAAAGCGTGTTTTACTGTGAAAAATTAAAAATTTCAAAATATATTTTATTGTTTTTTACCTTGCATTGGTCGGAACTACGCACGATCTGATTCATGCGGGGACATGATACGTAGACAATCCACATAAGATTAGTATAAAAGAAAAACACGACAAATAATGAAAATAATGTGTTTGAGGGGTGCAAAAATGGAAATAATGCTAGTTAAATACCTTGTGAGCGCAATAAGATGACGAACCATTTGGAGAAATCCCATAAACAGGAGCTCTCTCTTGAAAGTCGTTGTTCAAGTGGGGCTGAAAAGGAGAGACAGCATCACCTGCCCAAATTCAATGTGATATATGTATCCTCCTTACTCAACAACAACAATAAGATAAAAAGGATACTCTAAAAGTACCAAAAGGAAAAGAAATATAAAAAGGAAAATCAAGCAATATACTCTCAATGTTTCTACGGAGGTATCGCCAAGATTTGAACCTTATGGATTTGGGGTTCTAATTCTTTTAAGTTACTGAGTTTTAAAATTAATAATTTGTACATATTCCATAAATTTCGCAAGACAAATACATTGACTGGACCAAAGCAACTGGATTCGGCCAAATCCCTACTCGATGGGCTAGCTCCACCCCTGTCTACAAGAGATTCTAGTAGTAATACATGGAGCACGTTCTTTAAGGTATATTGACAAGAACTTTTATGATATATATACTGAAAGCCAGATAGGCATAAATAATATATCTCCCTAATTATTGTACATAATTCAACTCAGAAGAATTATAATCTCCTCTCGTCCTGTCCATTTACCAAGATATTCATTTATTCATATAAGGGTGTAGTTTAATTCAGCTGAGACAAAAAACATTTTCCTTAAGCCACGGTGGACGAGTTATTCGAAGCAGACAGTTACTTAATGAAACAATACAAGTTGGCCAAATACTGATTTTATTTTATAAACAAAGTTCTCATTTAATTACTTTAAATAATTATCAAATAATCATTTGATCACAAACATTTAAATAATCTAACCCATAATTAAGTGTATTAGTGAAAAATAAACTCGCCACGTGGGTCTATTAAATGGCGACACGTGTCAGCAAAGTTCGGAGAAAAGTGAAGAATGACGTGTAAAGATGATATGTGAAACGTCCTCGGGACCGAACTTACTCGTACCGTGCATATTAGCCTCGGAACTGATCATCATAAAATAGCCCGGATCAGGTGAGAGAGAATATCTAATAATTACAAATGAGAAAGGAATCAATTAATCCCGAATTATATAGAATTTATCATGATTACACCTTCAGTTACAAATCAATTATGTTGCCACGACCCAAAATCCCGCACTAGTCGTGATGACGCCTCTCGTGAAGACAAGGCCAGCCAACTAACCCAGTTCGTCTCTTTCAAAGTAGTTAAACATAAATGAATAGCAAAATACGACTTAATGATATTAATTAACGAAATTTACAACCCAACACAGCCCGACCGGGGTGTCACAAGTAACGAGCATCTATCAGAGTATAAATACAACTACAAGACCTAAAATATACAAGGTCGGAATAATAAACCAAAGAGAGAACAATGGTGCTGCGAACGCAGGCAGTCACCTCGCTACTCCTATAGCTTTGCCCCTGATCAGCCAGAACCCGCTACTGGGTGCACAAATACCTACTGTGAGCACGTGATTTTTGCCCTGTACGAATTACTCCAAAAGAAATCCAAAATAAAATAATTTTTTGATGATTTGCAATTGTTCTGAATTTTTGTGTTATTGTTTGCATTTGTTTGTGCATGTCTATTTGTTTAAATTAATATAAAATACAAAAATATGTTACATTTGCATCTTTTGGTTTAATTTTACAGTTAGGATTAATTAAGTAATTTGTTTTACAAAAATGAAAAAGTCACAAAAAATAACGTACTTTGCATTTTATCGTTTAAAGGTCTAGTTATGTGATTTTATTTTAAATTGGTATTTAATTTTGTGTGTTAATTATTAGTAGAAGTTAATTTGATTTTTTACAATTTAATCTAGGATTTTAATGTTTTAAATTAGGAATTAAAATAAAGAAAAGAACAAAAAATAGTAAGAAAATCGGACTGGGCCACACTTAAAACCATCCAATCCAGCCCAATTCCACATGCCTCACCCGGTCCAATTTGATCCGTCTCCAAGACCACCTGAACGACGCCGTTTTGATGTGCAAAATCTGGGCCGTTGATCTCAACTCAATCAACGGTTCAGCCCAGCCCCATCAATACAGAAACGATGCCGTTTCAGGAGCACTAATCCAGGCCGTTCACTTCAATTGATCAAACGGTCAAGACTATCCCTCATAACCCGTTGCCTAGCCCCTACCCATTTCATCAGAGACCGATCCGGTCTCAGGCCTACCCAAACGACCCCGTTTCGTTAAGTAGGCTGATCCATGCCGTCGATCTTAATTGATCCAACGGCCTGGATCAAATCCCCCAGCTAGTATATATTCTTTCAACCATACCCAGCCCCCCTCCCCCAGTCATACCCCCCATTCGCCTCGTCTCTAACCTAGAGACAGGCTCAATACCCTCCGCCTCACTCCGCCGCTGACCGCCCGTCGGAAATCGCCTACGGCGGCGGTCGACGGCCAAACAACCCCATTTTTACACCCTGAACTCCCCTCAACCTCCCCGATCCAACCATCATACTAGTTAACTTCGAATCACCCCAAAACTCCTCGAATCTTCGATCGAAAAAATCAGTCAAAACTTCATCTTGTCCGATGGCCACCAAATCAACACCATGCCACCCCTAGACCCCCCTCACCACTAGAACACCTTTGGTTTTCGTCGAATCAGCCCAGGATTCGTCGAATATCAAATTTTACCACATGAATCCTAGCGCCGCCCCAAAATTCCTTGGTGGTGGCGCCTGTCACACCTCATTTTGGCGCTACCGCACCCCGCGAAGGGTGTAGTAAAGGGAGTTTTTTCAATTAAAGGACAATCGAAACGGGGTTCGTTTATTAAGAGATTCAGAGTCGCCACTTGGGAGATTTATGGTGTCCCAAGTCACCGGTTTGAATCCCGAATCGAGAAAAAATTGACTCTATTTAACAGTCCGCGAATAAGAAATCCGGATAAGGAATTCTGTTAACCCGGGAGAAGGTGTTAGGCATTCCCGAGTTCCGTGGTTCTAGCACGGTCGCTCAACTGTCATATTTGGCTTATTTATCTGATTTATAACATGCTTTAACTTATGTGCAAATTTTAACCTTTAACCGCTTTTAATTATTTTTAAGGAATTGAACGTCGTTTAAAATATGTTTTTGGATCACGTCACATGAAATGCACCCGGATCCTCGACACATTTTATTCAACGTTTTGGGATTTGGATTTGGGTCGCATGAAATGCACACCCGAATTTAGGAAGGTAAAATTATTAAAGACGCGCCTAAAGAGACTAACGCCTTATTATTTTGGGGAAGGCCATGAAATTCGCTAAATAGTCCGTCCCGAAAGCTAAGTATTTTAATATATACATTTATGAGGGCTCCGCAGCTTGCGTTTTATTTGGCGAGGCTCGTCTCATTTATTTTAAAAGGATAATCCTAAAGTGACTACATTTTTCTATTTTTGTTCGTCCCTAAAAATGGAAGAAGAAAAAGTCCTAATTAGCCATGGTTCAAGATTCAAAACTTAAGCCCATTAAACTCAAGTGAGATTAAATCTTTTAATCATTCTTGCCTATAACGGAAAATAACGCTTGCCTATTTAAACTTAAACGAACATTCGACCATTTGAATTTACAGATCAAGAACATGTTACTCCGTTTATTTAACTGATGATGGATCCTTAAGTTCCAATAGATGCTAGGTTGAATTTTTAAACTAAGTGACTTGATTAAGTGATTCTACTAACATTCCTGAATAAATTAGTTGCTTCAATGTTTAATTAAGCTATTGATATTAACTATTAACATGCAATTACTTGTTCCTACGTCTAAATAGTGTGCTTAACGAATAAAGGAAAAAACATCAAATATGCTATTTTTGGCTGTAAAATTATAGGTACAAACAGTATTGATATTCAATTTATCTCAATGCTAACTGAAATCAGTACTAAACTATACTAAGTCTATGACTAATGGACACACATTAACATTAAAAGATAGTCCTAATTAAGTACAAAAAAACTTCACAATCTGCATTTTTTATTGAGTTGTGAATCAAATTTGGACTATACAACTACTTGTCATTTATATACTGGACTACAACTATAACATCTAATATGAGAATGCCCTAGCATTCTGCTTTTCATGTTTACACCTCACAGCTACATCAAATTGAGTTCAGTTGTGTACCTGGTATTGGAAGCAAAAGAAGAGGAAGATCAGCAGAGTAGCAATAGCATACAACAACAGCAACGATAACAGCCAGCAACTCAAATAACAGATTGGCCCAGTAACAGATTTGTAAAACCAGCAGTATTTCAGCAACACCTAATGAAACAGTGGCAAATAACCAAATAGCAACCCAGGAAAAACCAATTTGAAACCCACCAGTACCAAACACAATCACAGGCAGAAACAGAAAGAACCAGAAGCAGTGGAACAACAATTTTCTGGTTTTCAAACACTCAAAGAAAAGAAGCTTGAAGCTTCAATGAACAGTAGCAAACCAGTACTGATTTTCAATCGCAAAAAAAAAGACCTCACTTTTTTAGTTTTTAACTCTCAAACACTCTCTTAAAAATGATCTTTAAGAACTGACTGACTCTCTAGTTTTTAGCCTGTTCTTAGCTCTCAAAGTATTTCACCTCCAGGGATTCAAAAAAGAGCCCCTTCTTCTGTCCTGAGTTCCCCTATTTATATGCTAATCCCCAGCCCTTATCAGCCCCTTTAAGACACTTAAACAAATACCAAGACCATTCTTTGCCCATGATATTCCCTGACACAGCCCATTACTATGTGTCTTGTGCTATTTTTTAATTAAAGGTTATGGGCACCACATTTTTAATTACCTTCTCTTAACACTTAACCCATCCCAAATGTCTTGTTCCCCACTATCACTAAACAAATATCTTATTTTAATACCTCTTGACAGTCCACCAATTCATTTCAAGTTTCAAATCCCAAATTACCCCTGAAACTAACTGAAATTACTATCATGCCCCAGCCCCTTTCAATCTGCAGCTACAACCGATTCCCTAACCAAATAAACTGAACACCAATTAACCCCAACTAATTCCTAATTAAACACCTGATTGAATCTACAACAGCTATAACAAATACAACTTATCAGGCTCAATCAAACAGTTCAAGCTAGAACTCAAATTAGATTAAATGGCATTAGAAATGAGAACACTGATTCAGGACGATGATCGAATTGGACTATTAAAAACTGATACACACACATATATGGGAATAGCTAACTTGGAAACAGTTACATTTTCTAAATTGATCAGAAATAGAATGGGGTTACCCTGAAGCTGGTAATACATGAAACAACTAATCATCAACTAATTCGGAGAACACAACTAAACCACCAACATGAACGGACTAAGTGACGAAACTAATTAATTGACTCAACAATCTATATAACATATGCCAATCAACAGGGGAAAAATTGGACCAGAAAAAGGTCCGAAGAGGAAGAGAATTAATTGATAGAAGTGATGCACTAAACAGAGCTTAATCAGATAAAAATGAAAGGAAAATACAACAACAAGAAAAATCAGAAAAATAGCTCAGAAACTAAGCTAAACGCCAATTTGTGTTAGTCGAAACTTGCCACTCTTCCTTCGGAGTCTCGATTTTGACCACACGGGATCTTAGCCATGTGTTCTCAAGTGAAAACACCTGGTCGAGATCCACTGTGGTCTCAATCGCCATCGAACCCTTAATTTCAAATTAGGGCTCCAACTCAGACACGATATTCGAACGGTTTTGGCATCTTTCGAGGAAAAATAATGATGGATTAGGCATCAGGATGTTAAGGTGGTTGTGTGGTGTGACTTTGGGAAGGTTTGGTGATGGCGCC
>MU774890.1:15863-34543 GCA_026770625.1 Nicotiana glauca
CTAGGGTTCCTCCATTCGAATTAATATTCGACGAGTTCTGATGATATTCGAAGGAAGGGGGGTTTGGATTTGGGGAGAGGAGGTTGAGGAGGTTTTGTGGTGTAAAGATGGGGCTGTTTGGCCACCATCCGCCGTCGTAGGCAATTTCCGGCGGGCGGAGGGCGACGGTGGAGGATTTGGTCTCTGAAGACCTTAGAGACGACAAGGGTAGGGTGTTCTGAGGGGGGCGTGGGGTATGTCTGGTTACTTATATACGGGGCTAAGGATTTGATCCTGGCCGTTAGATCAAATAAGATCAACGGATTGGTGGATCAACCTACTTAACGAAACGGGGTCGTTTGGGTAGGCTTGAGACCGGGTGGGTCTTTGGTGGAAATGGGTCGGGTTATTAGGGGGCCTTGGGACCATCAAATCAAATTAAATCAATGGCTCGGATACATTGACCAGATACGGCGTCGTTTGGGTATATCTAGAGATGGACTGGACCGTGCGATCGTATGAGATCAACGGCCCAGATTCAATTGCACATGACGACGTCATTTTGGGTAGCTGCAGATGGACCGGATTTGGTTTGTGTTTGGGCCTGAGAAAGGGGTAAAAATTGGGCTGTTGAATTGGGCTATATATTTGGCCCAATCAGATTTTGTTCTTTTCCTTTTAACTTGGATTTTCTAATTTAATTCCTAATTTAAAAACAACAATTCCTAGACAAACTAAAAATACTAATTAATAAAAATCACACAATAAGGAAATCATACAATTTGACATTAAATGCTAAAAATGCAAAGTACATTATTTTTTTGTTATTTTTTAATTTTTGTAAGACAAACTTAATTACTCCTAATAAACCCTAAATGCAAATGCAACATTATTTTTTGTATTTTTCTATTAATTTAGCAAATAGACATGCACACGCAAACGCAAACAGTAAGAGAAAAATAACACAAAATCTACAAAACTGTAAACAACACAAAAATTATTTTATTTTGAATTTTCTGGGAGTAATCCTCATATGGGGCAAAAATCACGTGCTTACAGCTGTCCCTCTTTGTCCGAAAACACGAAGAGTTTTCGTGCAAAGATAAAGTGAGCGAGCGACTTTTGCCCGTTTGAGTACTCCGTTGTGAAGCATTTTTTTGAAAAGATTTGACCGAACCTTTGCTTCAAAAGGTCTCCTACATATCCCTGGCTAAAAGGGAATCGGGTCAATGTAGTTCGGGAAGTTTTGGTAGCTGGGACTACCGTGGAACTGCGATTTTGCTGTTACTGCTGTTGCATGCTATTATTTCTGCTTACCGATCTCCTTGTTACACCGTGTTCAAAAGAAAACAAGAAGCTAGACTAAACTAGGAATTACAAATCTTATCTATCTTCAACTTGCTCTTGTTGCCTTGCTTTCTTGTCGGCTTGTGTTTCCTCTGGTACTTCTTTCTTCCGAAAACTGCTGGGGCCGACACTGGCCTTTTGCTTTTTCTGAACACCAGTTTCATCATTTTGTTCTGTCCGCTGGGGATAACACTGGTTCAAAGATTGATTCTCTTGAAATTTGTCTTATCTTCCTTTTGATTTTTGCACTTGAATTTATGCTAGGGATTTTTGTTGTAACCTTCTGCCTTCCGGTGGGTTACTGATTTCAAGACATGAAATGTAAAGACTGAAATGTAATGCCTCCGTTCTACGGGCGGGCTCCCGAATGCAACAACTTTAAAAGTAACACCTCCGTTCTACGGGCGGGCTCCCGAATGCAACAACTTTAAAAGTAACACCTCCGTTCTACGGGCGGGCTCCCGAATGCAACAACTTAAAGTAACACCTCCATTCTACGGGCGGGCTCCCGACTTTCATACTTGAAATATAAAGACTGGAATGTATTCCTCTCAGGTGAAAGTTTCAACAGACTGAGATTTTGATATCTGAAGAGAAACATTCATCAGACTAAGATTTTGACTCTAGGAGGTAATTCATCAGACTAGGTCTAAATTTATGTGATCTCAGGAGAAAGATTCATTAGACTGAGATTTTGATATCTTAGGAGAAAGATTCATCAGACTAAGATTTTGACTCTAGGAGATAATTTATCAGACTAGGTCTAAATTTATGTGGTTTCAGGAGAAAGATTCATCAGACTGAGATTTGACTCTAGGAGATAATTCATCAGACTAGGTCTAAATTTATGTGATCTCAGGAGAAAGATTCATCAGACTGAGATTTTGATATCTTAGGAGAAAAATTCATCAGACTAAGATTTTGACGCTAGGAGATAATTCATCAGACTAGGTCTAACTTTATGTGATCGCAGGAGAAAGATTCATTATACTGAGATTTTGATATCTTAGGAGAAAAATTTATCAGACTAAGATTTTGACGCTAGGAGATAATTCATCAGACTAGGTCTAAATTTATGTGATCTCAGGAGAAAGATTCATCAGATTGAGATTTTGATATCTTAGGAGAAAAATTCATCAGATTAAGATTTTGACGCTAGGAGATAATTCCTCATACTAGGTCCAAATTTATGTGGTCTCAGGAGAAAGATTCATCAGACTGAGATTTTGACGCTAGGAGATAATTCATCAGACTAGGTCTAAATTTATGTGATCTTAAGAGAAATATTCATCAGACTGAGATTTTGATATCTTAGGTGAAAGATTCATTAGACTAAGATTTTTACGCTAGGAGATAATTCATCAGACTAGGTCCAAATTTATGTGGTCTCAGTAGAAAGATTCATCAGATTGAGTCCATTTTTGTGTGATTACTTAAAACCTTCCAATTGTTGTCTTTCATTTCTTATTATCTTATCTGTAACTTTCCAACTATTGCTTTCACTACTTCTTGTTATCTTATCTACAATTTTTCAATTCTTGCCTTCCCCTTTTGTTATCTATTTGGGTCTTTCCGGCTGTTGCCTTCACTTCTTTGTTGTTAGCTTTTCTAAGTCTTTCCAACTGACTTCTTATTAACTTGAAAAAAATTCATCTGACTAAGATTTTTTTAATCTTAGGAGAAAACAATTCATCAGACTAAGATTTTTATCTTAGGAGAAACAATTCATCAGACTAAGATTCTTTCATCTTAGGAGAAACAATTCATCAGACTAAGATTTTTTATCTTAGGAGAAACAATTCATCAAACTAAAATTTTTTTATCTTAGGAGAAACAATTCATCAGACTAAGATGTTTTTCTTAGGAGAAATAATTCATTAGACTAAGATGTTTCATCTTAGGAGAAACAATTCATCAGACTAAGATTTTTTCATCTTAGGAGAAACTTTGCACTGCTTTGTTCCTGTTACATACAAAGAAAATTTTTGTTCGTTTTTGAAAATGATGGTCGGTTGTGACCTTCTTGCTGGGGATGATTTTATCCTTCCCTTAACACTTTGTGTTATCTTCTTTCTTCCTCAAATGGGTACCTGACTTCAACAAACTAAAAAGGTAATGCCTCCGTTCTACGGGCGGGCTCCCGACTACAACAACTTAAAAGATAACGCCTCCATTCTACGGGCGGGCTCCCGACTTCAATAACTTACGTCTGCTTCCCTCAAAAACTCGTGTTGTCTTCCCTCTTATATGTTGGGGCTAACATTGCTGGGGAATTAATTACCTACCTGTTGGGGATAATACTGCGGGGAGGAATCTCTTTTCTTTTTTCTTTTTTTTTTCTTTTCTCCCCTTTTTTTTTTTCAAAATTACTTTCTTTTATTTTCTCTCAACATTGCTGGGGATAAAAGCGTTATCAGCTGGGGATAACGTTGTTGAGGATAAAGCTGCTGGGGGAATTTTATTCCTTCAAAATCGATGCTTCACTCTTCTGGAAGCTGCTGGGGGTGACACTGCCTTTTGCTCTTTCTGAACACCAGTTTAGTCCCTTTGTTATGTCCATTGGGGGTACAACTCCTTTCATTAAAATTTGTTGTTTTCTTTCTTTCAACACCGCTGGGGATAATACTGGTTCAAAGTCCACTTCCCTTAAAACTGGTGTTATCTTTCTTCTTCCCCAAGTGGATACCTGATTTCCAAAAAATTTCCAAATGAAAGGAAAATTTTCTGCCCCAGTTTGATAATCTTCTACGTGGCATGACTTTCCGCCATCAATGCCATTTCCTTTTTCCTGTTTTAAATCAAAGAAAATTTTGTTAGTTTAAAACGCGGTGGTTGGTAGTGATGCTCCTGCTGGGGATGGTTCTCCTTCTCTCCTTCCCTGCTCTGCATTCCATTACACCACCAAAACTTGATGGGGATGATATTATTTGTTGGTCTTAGCACGACCTGCCCTGC
The DNA here is from genome assembly GCA_026770625.1 of Nicotiana glauca. Lineage (NCBI taxonomy): Eukaryota > Viridiplantae > Streptophyta > Magnoliopsida > Solanales > Solanaceae > Nicotiana > Nicotiana glauca. Next base: position 20,145 of record MU774890.1, read on the forward strand.
CTTGCGTCGTCTGGCCATCTTGAAACTTGGTCGATAATTTCCTACCTTCTTGACGACTCCTTATTCACAAACCTCTCCCCGTTATTTTCCACTCTTATCCTGACCACCCAAATTCCTATGACAGTGACTCTGCTTGAGGACCTTGCATGTTTTACTGATGAACCACTTCCTTCGTTCATCCTTGTCACTGGAAATACCCTTTCTGCTGGGGAAATCCTTCTTGATACTGATCCACCCTTTGTCAATTTCCTCTTGTTGGGGAATGTCTTTCTTGACATTGGCCTTGCGCTTGTTCCTTCTAACTCATACCACTCAGATGTTCTAATCAGATCCCACCTTGCATAATTGGAAAGCTGATGGCAGATTCTGAAGTCATTTCTCACAAACAGACTCTATTGGGGAATTTTTGATGAAAGTAGAAAGATAAAAGGAATAGAATAAAAGACAAAGGAAGAGGATGACTCTCTAAAAAGAAAAAACTATAAAATAAAAACCTATCAAACGCGGATACCAACTCTAATGGCCATGACATGCACATATAGCCTATCCTCCGTCGTTAATCGTCTTTCAAGATCTTCGTTTGGTGATTCCCCATCTGATTCTCACCCTTATTTGACTTGTAGTGCCCGAAGGTTTTCATTATCAAGCCTCTCTCATTTTGGTTTTTCTCTCAGCTTTCAATCACCTTAAGGTGCCCATGAAGGTTTTCACCGATAAGACTCTCTCATTTGTATTACTTTTCAGCTGGGGATTGGGGTGTTACCGATAAGACTCTCTCATATTTCTTTTCTGATGAGGGTCAGAGTCTTTTCTGCTAGGGATCAGAGTGTTATGTTCTGATAGGACTCTCTCTTTTCCTGACTTGGCATCTTTTGAAGACTGGTCAAAAGGTCTTTCTTTGGACCGTAATGTGGGATTTTGGATAGGGCTAGAAAGAAAAGGGTATTAAAGGCTCAAAATAAATCAACTTGGGTTTAAAATTACAACCTTCAGAACTAGATTTATTTATAATAAACACAACTGTTGCCCCAGTTTCTTGCTTGGAGATTTTTTATTTTTTGTTTACACTATGACTGAGCTGTAAAGCGCCTACGTATCCTCTTTGAGGAATCAGGTCAAACGTAGTTCCCACCTGATTTCCTTTTCATTTTTCTTTTTCTTTATCTCTTTCTTTTCTTTTTGTTGTTTTTGTTGTTTTCTCTTTTTTTTCTTTTTCTTTTCTTTATCTTCCACGTTTGTGTTTCTAAGTTTTGCTACTGATTCCGAAGGAGGGGTATGAAATAAATCAAATAAATCTCAAAGAGTTGACGAAGGATAAAGTGTTTGGATAGCAGAATAAAATTCTTTCGTCATTCCAATCTTCAAAGCATACCAAGTGCAAACAACACGATTAACATTCGTCATTTATTTTTAAAGCACTGTTGGGCAACACTCTCATTTTCATTATGATGAACGACCCCATGTCCATTAGGTCATCTTGCCTTTACGGTTTTCTTTATGTTTTACTTGCCCCAGTTTCACATGACTCGGGATCCAAATAATCTCAAAGTGTTCTTATTTCCTTTAAATGCCCCGATCATCTTTCAATTGCTTCATGATTAACTTTTAAGATTAGGCCAAAATTACGTGCNACTAAACGTAAAAGAAAATAGGATATTGCATTGGACGATGAAACAATTTAAACAACTGGATAAACAAACTAAATTAGGGTTACAACCCTTAGAACAAACCGAGACAACACTAACATGAGATATTACGACCAAACGGAACTTGGGCAAAATCAAAAGATAGAAGGGTTTGATTTACAAGACAATATCCAGATTACAACCTTGAAATAATCTGGACAACAGAAATGACACAAAAATAAGCCACCAAAACCTCCACTCTGGTTGACCAAGAAATGGAGAGTCTTCTCAATTACCAAGCACGACATCTTAGCCACTGAGCTTCGCACCAATATTACCAAGGCCGCTATCTGCTTCAACATTTTCATCTTTAGTCCATATATCCCCAAGAGGATTCACGTGCTCCCTGTCACCAGGCATCATCCCCAAAAAGTGTGCATCATGACGTGCAGATAAAGGGTTCTGCGCGATATTCTGGGTGTCACTATCTTGGATCTCAATCAGGTTTTCCTGGATCTTGTGTTTCCGGCTCACCACAAACCAACCACCTCAATTTTCTCAATAATTCAAAACAAAATATGTTAGAATGGACTCAGTCGGTCCTTATTATTAGCAATATTTTTTTTTGTGGACTCAGTCAGTCCTTATTTTTATCAAAACTTTCTCTTTTTCGGCTCAGTCAGTCCTTTTCATTTTTTTCTTCTTTTTTATTTTTCATTTTTTTTGGTTGTGATCGAATCTTATAGGGATTGCCTATGTATCATGACCCCGCATGAATCAGACCTTGCTTAGTTCGGGCCAATGCGAGGTGAAAAAAAAACAATAAAACATATTTTGGAATTTTCAAGTTTTTACAGTAAAACACACTTTGATTACAATGATTAAAAAAATGGCAAACTTGGACCGAACTAACAGACTCTGGTGAAAGACAAGATAGAGACTTAAACATTAAACAGCCCACACACTCTAGTCAAAAGAAATACAAATTTTTGAAAAACAGACTGACAGATTCCTTCCCCTATATGCCAATTTTAACCAAATGGCTATTTTTTGCAAACGTGACCCCTTCCCAATTTCTCATGAATTTTGAGGTCGGGGAGCATCTATTTTATGACACTTTTACAAACTTGTTCGTTCTTTTACGAAAACAGCCTTTCGACAACTGAAAGATACTCTAAGGCTATCTCGGCAAGAACGGTTCAACACACTGCCGAAGCTGGCTCGGCTTATTTTGCCCAAAAATCACAACGACATTCACTTTCTCACTGACTCTTTTTTTTTTTTTTTCAATTAAAAATAAAAGACCTGGTTTTGCAAACACGGCCTTTCAGCACCTCGGGAACGAAGATTTTAAGGCTGTGTGGGCTAACCAGTCAAAAACCTTAAAAATGACCAAGGGTGGCTTTTTATGCAAAGTCAGCCTTCCGGCGTCCCTTTCGGGAGCATTCGACTATTTTTGAAAAAACGGCATTACCTGACTTGCTTAAGACTCTTTTTTTCTTGTTTTTCAAAATAAAACCCGATATTGCAAACACGACCTTTCAGCGCCTCGGGGACGAAGATTCTAAGGCTGTGTGGGTCAACCGGCAAAAATCTAAAAATGACCCAAAAGTGGTTGTTTATGCAAAGTTAGCCTTCCGGCGTCCCTTTCGAGAACATTCGGCTATATTTGATAAGGACGGCATCACCCGACTTATTTATAACAAAATTAGAATTTGACATTTTTTGGCTATTTTTTGCAAAAGGGGAGGTTGGACCCAATGAGTGTTGCCTACGTATCTCACATCCGGTAAAAATTAAACCAGCGTAGTTCTGCCAAGAAAATAACCTAAATTTGAAAACAAAATATTTTTCCAAGCAAAACGAACTATATATATATTTTTTATTTTAAAACACATAAACTATTTTTTTTTATTTTAAAAACCAAATCAAATTTTTTTATTGGCAAATAAAGCAGACTATTTTGAAAAAATTATATTTTTTTCTTTTTTCAGTGGAAAATAAAACATCTATTTTGAAAAAAATAAGAACCTCCCTTTTTTTATTTTTCTTAAAAATCTGAGAGAGTTTCGGCACTACTTGGACATTGGTATTTTTTTTATTTAAACAGGTGATTAACTCTCCTAACCCTCTACACTGCTATTTTTTCCTTTATTTTTTTTTTCAAATGATCAAAAAGCCGGTCAACATGCAAGTTCGAAACAAATAAATGCACAAGCAGGATGCATCAAGGTGGTCTTTTCATTTTAGGTACACCTGTCCTAGATAGACCCAACCCCTGTGTTGAGTCTCCAAAGTCAAATGTACGTGATGCAAACAAATGTTCCTACTAGGGATCCGACATGGGGCTTTGTTATTCTACGTTAACATCTTATTGGAGAAAGTATCTAGACTGGCTTACTCGAGGGGACAACTCGAGCCGAAGAGGGTCAGTGTACCGGTAGCATTGCTTTCCGGCTTAACTGGTATTGCTCCCCGCCTAAAATATGTGTGACTAACATCCTTCACCGGGTGTCAGGCACCTCAGCTATCTCAAAGAAAGCAGGCTATGTCAAGCAAATGCCCAATTTTATTTTCAAAAAGACTCAGAGGGGGTGCGTGAGAAGATAGTTTATATACACAGTTCAAAATTATCAAAGCGGTAAAAAGCAACACTTAGCACATTTAAGACAACATATAATAAAGATCAGATAATAAATAAGCCAAATACAACAATTATTCCAAGCTCGAATTTCTAACCCTGAACCAGCGGTTCTGGGTTAAATAATCCTCAGCAGAGTCGCCAGAGCTGTCACACCTCCTTTTGGCACTACCGCACCCCACGAAGGGTGTAGTAAAGGGAGTTTTTCCATTTAAAGGACAATCGAAATGGGGTTCGTTTATTAAGAGATTCAGAGTCGCCACTTGGGAGATTTATGGTGTCCCAAGTCACCGGTTTGAATGCCGAATCGAGGAAAAAATTGACTCTATTTAACAGTCCGCGAACTAGAAATCCGGATAAGGAATTCTGTTAACCCGGGAGAAGGTGTTAGGCATTTCCGAGTTCTGTGGTTCTAGCACGGTCACTCAACTGTCATATTTGGCTTACTTATCTAATTTATAACGTGCTTTAACTTATGTGCAAATTTTAACCTTTAACAGCTTTTAATTATTTTTAAGGAATTGAACGTCGTTTAAAATATATTTTTGGATCACGTCACATGAAATGCACCCGGATCCTCGACACATTTTATTCAACGTTTTGGGATTTGGATTTGGGTCGCATGAAATGCACACCCGAATTTAGGAAGGTAAAATTATTAAAGACGGGCCTAAAGAGACTAACGCCTTATTATTTTGGGAAGGCCATGAAATTCGCTAAACAGCCCGTCCCGAAAGCTAAGTATTTTAATATATACATTTATGAGGGCCCCACAGCTTGCGTTTTATTTGGCGAGACTCGTCTCATTTATTTTAAAAGGATAATCCTAAAGTGACTACATTTTTCTATTTTTGTTCGTCTCTAAAAATGGAAGAAGAAAAAGTCCTAATTAGCCATGGTTCAAGATTCAAAACTTAAGCCCATTAAACTCAAGTGAGATTAAATTTTTTAATCATTCTTGCCTATAACGGAAAATAACGCTTGCCTATTTAAACTTAAACGAACATTCGACCATTTGAATTTACAGATCAAGAACATGTTACTCCGTTTATTTAACTGATGATGGATCCTTAAGTTCCAATATATACTAGGTTGAATTTTTAAACTAAGTGACTTGATTAAGTGATTCTACTAACATTCCTGAATAAATTAGTTGCTTCAATGTTTAAGTAAGCTATTGATATTAACTACTAACATGCAATTACTTGTTCCTACGTCTAAATAGTGTGCTTAACGAATAAAGGAAAAAACATCAAATATGCTATTTTTGGCTGTAAAATTATAGGTACAAACAGTATTGATATTCAATTTATCTCAATGCTAACTGAAATCAGTACTAAACTATACTAAGTCTATGACTAATGGACACACATTAACATTAAAAGATAGTCCTAATTAAGTACAAAAAAACTTCACAATCTGCATTTTTTATTGAGTTGTGAATCAAATTTGGACTATACAACTACTTGTCATTTATATACTGGACTACAACTATAACATCCAATATGCGAATGCCCTAGCATTCTGCTTTTCATGTTTACACATCACAGCTACATCAAATTGAGTTCAATTGTGTACCTGGTATTGGAAGCAAAAGAAGAAGAAGATCAGCAGAGTAGAAATAGCATACAACAACAGCAACGATAACAACCAGCAACTCAAATGACAGATTGGCCCAGTAACAGATTTGTAAAACTAGCAGTATTTCAGCAACACCCAATGAAACAGTGGCAAATAACCAAATAGCAACCCAGGAAAAACCAATTTGAAACCCACCAGTACCAAACACAATCACAGGCAGAAACAGAAAGAACCAGAAGCAGTGGAACAACAGTTTTCTGGTTTTCAAACACTCAAAGAAAAGAAGCTTGAAGCTTCAATGAAACAGTAGCAAACCAATACTGATTTTCAATCGCAAAAAAAAGACCTCACTTTTTTAATTTTTAACTCTCAAACACTCTCTTAAAAATAATCTTTAAGAACTGACTGACTCTCTAGCTTTTAGCCTGTTCTTAGCTCTCAAAGTATTTCACCTCCGGGGATTTAAAAAAGAGCCCCTTTTTCTGTCCTGAGTTCCCCTATTTATATGCTAACCCCCAGCCCTTATCAGCCTCTTTGAGACACTTAAACAAATATCAAGACCATTCTTTGCCCATGATATTCTCTGACACAGCCCATTACTATGTGTCTTGTGCCATTTTTTAATTAAAGGTTATAGGCACCACATTTTTAATTACCTTCTCTTAACACTTAACCCATCCCAAATGTCTTGTTCCCCACTATCACTAAACAAATGTCTTATTTTAATACCTCTTGACAATCTACTAATTCATTTCAAGTTTCAAATCCCAAATTACCCCTGAAACTAACTAAAATTACTATCATGCCCTAGCCCCTTTCAATCTGCAACTACAACCGATTCCCTAACCAAATAAATTGAACACCAATTAACCCCAACTAATTCCTAATTAAACACCTGATTGAATCTACAACAGCTATAACCAATACAACTTATCAGGTTAAATCAAACAGTTCAAGCTAGAACTCAGATTAAATTAAATGGCATTAAAAATGAGAACACTGATTCAGGACGATGATCGAATTGGACTATTAAAAACTAATACACACACATATATAGGAATATCTAACTTGGAAACAGTTACATTTTCTAAATTGATCAGAAATATAATGGAGTTACCCTGAAGCTGGTAATACATGAAACAACTAATCATCAACTAATTCGGAGAACACAACTAAACCACCAACATGAACGGACTAAGTGACGAAACTAATTAATTGACTCAACAATATATATAACATATGCCAATCAACAGGGGAAAAACTGGACCAGAAAAAGGTGCGAAGAGGAAGAGAATTAATTGACAGAAGTGATGCACTAAACAAAGCTTAATCAAATAAAAATGAAAGGAAAATACAACAACAAGAAAAATCAGAAAAATACCTCAGAAACTAAGCTAAATCCAATTTGTTTTAGTCGGAACTTGCCACTCTTCCCTCAGAGTCTCGATTTTGACCACACGGGATCGTAACCATGTGTTCTCAAGTGAAAACACCTGGTCAAGATCCATTGTGGTCTTAATCGCCATCGAACCCTTAATTTCAAATTAGGGCTCCAACTCAGACTCGATATTCGAACGGTTCTGGCATCATTCGAGGAAAAATAATGATGGATTAGGCATCAGGATGTTAAGGTGGATGTGTGGTGTGACTTTGGGAAGGTTTGGTGATGGCGCCGCCACCAGGGAATTTTGTGGCAGCGCTAGGGTTCCTCCATTCGAATTAATATTCAACGAGTTCTGATGATATTCAAAGGAAGGGGGGTTTGGATTTGGGGAGAGAAGGTTGAGGAGGTTTTGTGGTGTAAAGATGGGGCTGTTTGGCCACCGTCCGCCGCCGTAGGCGATTTCCGGCGGGCGGAGGGCGGCGGTGGAGGGTTTGGTCTCTGAAGACCTTAGAGACGACAAGGGTAGGGTGTTCTGAGGGGGGCGTGGGGTGTGTCTGGTTACTTATATACGGGGCTAAGGATTTGATCCTGGCCGTTAGATCAAATAAGATCAACGGCTTGGATCAACCTACTTAACGAAACGGGGTCGTTTGGGTAGGCTTGAGACCGGGTGGGTCTTTGGTGGAAATGGGTCAGGTTATTAGGGGGCCTTGGGACCGTCAGATCAAATTAAATCAATGGCTCGGATACATTGACCAGATACGGATTTGTTTGGGTATATCTAGAGATGGACTGGACCGTGCGATCGTATGAGATCAACGGTCCAGATTCAATCGCACATGACGACGTCGTTTTGGGTAGCTGCAGATGGACCGGATTTGGTTTGTGTTTGGGCCTGAGAAAGGGGTAAAAATTGGGCTGTTGAATTGGGCTATATATTTGGCCCAATCTGATTTTGTTCTTTTCCTTTTAACTTGGATTTTTTAATTTAATTCCTAATTTAAAAACAACAATTCCTAGACAAACTAAAAATACTAATTAATAAAAATCACACAATAAGGAAATCACACAATTTGACATTAAATGCTAAAAATGCAAAGTACATTATTTTTTTGTGATTTTTTTATTTTTGTAAGACAAACTTAATTACTCCTAATAAACCCTAAATGCAAATGCAATATTATTTTTTGTATTTTTCTATTAATTTAGCAAATATACATGCACACGCAAATGCAAACAACAAGAGAAAAATAACATAAAATCCACAAAATTGCAAACAACACAAAAATTATTTTATTTTGAATTTTCTGGGAGTAATCCTCATATAGGGCAAAAATCACGTGCTTACAGCGCCAACCTAAACCTTCCCAAACTTACACCTGTTGACCTCCTGGCCTCCTCCGTCCCTAAACCATCAATAGTTCCCCTCGAATCTTTTCGGGCATCTCAAGTATTAGATCAGAGACGAACCAAAATAGGCAAATGGAGTCCTCTCCAATGAGTTGGGTCTATTTGGACTCTATTCGAGTGTTTTTGCTAAAAACACACGAATAGGGTCGAAATGGACCAAAATTAGAGGGATTCAAATAATTCGAGTCCTAAGCTCAAGTTTGACGAGTAAGTTCTGTTCCCTCCGAATTTGTTTTATTTTTATTCATCTTCCTTTTCTATTAGTTTTTGTTCAGTAAGTTCATCCTCTACTCCTTTCTTATTTTTTTTTGTTTAAATTTGAATATTTTGTGCTTACTCTGGTTTTTTGTTTTCCTCTTTATTTTTACTGATTGATATAGTTCAATTAGTGTTAGTGATTTTGTATAAAACTGTAGATATTCTCGTAATTGTTCGCGATCACTGTTAGTTCAAAATATGTTTCCTGTGATTGTCTATCACATTGTATATGAATTCAGTGTTTTCATTCCATGTATTTACAGTGTTCCGTTGTAGTCTAGGTTTAATTTGGAATCGAGAATGCAGTTATTTGTTCCCATGTATATGTGTGTATCAGTTTTTAATAGTCCAGTTCAATCAATTGTCCTGAATCAGTGTTCTTGTTTTAATGCCATTTAATCTGATTTGAGTTCTAGCTTGAACTTTTCGATTGAGCTTGATAAGTTGTATTGGTTATAGCTGTTGTAGAATCAGTCTAGTTGTTTAATTAAGATTTAGTTTGGGTTAATTGTTGTTTAAAATTAATTGATTGATTGGAGTGGTCATTAGCTGAAAGGGTAATACTGTTTAAAGGTTTGAATTGGTGATAACATTTAGTCTTAGCAAATCACAGGGGGTTTAGGGTGGTTGAATGCAGTATTTTCAGGGGTATTTTGGGGATTTAAATCACTTGAATAATTTGTTTAAGGGCTGCTGAATACTTAAGGTTTAATAGTGGACTTAATTGAGATAAAGATAAGTGGGATTAAATAGTTAAGAAGACAACTAGTGGTGGGGGGACAACTTTCTGTTTTTAAGGATTAAAATAAGTCAATTTAGTGTCCACTAGTTTCCTAAAATCAGGAAAGGAAAGGAGTTTGAAAAAAAAGATATAAGGGGAGTTCTGAGACATTTTCAAGAAAAAGATACACACGGATACACAGAGAGATATATACTGGAGAGCTAAAAAAGAGAAAAGGCTAAAAAAGTTGGAGAGTTTTGGTTCTCTTTTATGACTGAACATCAGAAAAAGAGTGAGGATCCTGAGAATTGTTTTTCTTCTTTGAGTGTTTAAAGAACAGAAAATCAGAATAAACACACTGTTTGCATTGAATCTCTTGGTCGAGTCAGTTTATTTAGTATTGCTGTTGGTATTTCTGGTTTGACTTCACTGGATTGTTTCTGGACTGTTTGTGTTGCTGTTGGGATATAAACTCATTCTGGGTTGTGGTCGAGTGTTATTCTAATTTTAAACTGGTTGTTGAGCTGTGTTAAATCCCATTTTCATTGTATTGTCTGCTGCTTGCCTGTTGTTGACTTCTCCTTCTTCTTGTCCTATTTTCCAATCCAGGTACATGTTTTGAATCTCAACATCATATAGAATGTAGCTGAAATGAAATGAATTGGAAGTCCAGCTTCACTGGAAGTTTCAGTGGTTACTATATTTTTGCATAATCGAGTGTAATGGATTGAATTGTAGTTGACTGTTTATTAATATATAGTGGACTATTGGAAATGAACTGTTGAATTTGTTCCAACGCACATGTAAATTTCATAGCCCTCGAGTGTAATTAATCTTAGTTTGTGACTACTAGTTATGAAATATAGTATAGTTAATCCATTCCCAGTAGTTATAGAATCGTGTCAAGTAGTTCCTATGTCACAGAACAAGTTCAAACAACTCAAACAGAAATCATCATGTTTTTTTATATATACATCTAATTCTGAAATTGCGAGTTCATTTGAGTAAATACATTAGTTTGAATAAGCATTAAATTATGCTAGCAAATAATGTTGGCTCCTAGATGTTAGTGAATAGTGTTATCGTGTAATGTCAATGTTTAAGCATTCGTTTTATTTTCAAGGTTACAAGAATATTCTCAATTGATTCTGGTTTACGTGTAGTGTTAAGTGAAGCCCTATAATCGAACCGCCTCAATTGGGAACCTTATCCGTTTTTCAGGATTAATTATCACCTTTTAGGGATACTTAATAATTCACCAGTAGACCGATGTGAGCTGTAGAACTTAGAATTAAACCTGGTCAGATATTGTATCAATTTGCTAAGTCAAAGTGCAAGCTCTCATTTAGGTTGCCTAATTATCGAATCCCAAGCTATTGGGGACATGTGCGTTTGTTTCAAATAAGTTTAACGTGTTTTTACTTAAATTGGAAAAATTCTTTAATCAGTCTTTTAAAATTAGCGGTCGGGTTTCGCTTTGGACCCAAGTCCTTTTCAAATAATTCTGCACAGGTTCAATTTTTGTCTGCACAGGTTTAATTTTTGTTTGACCTTAAGTCGTGTAATTAATTAGGACTTTTCTTCATTTTAGAGACAAATAAATAGAAAATCATAGTCGCTTTAGGATATCCTTAAATAATAAATGAGAAGAGCCTCGCCAAATAAAATGCACAAATTGCGGGGCCCTCGATAATTGGTTAAAATAAAACATTTGGTATTCGGGATGGGTCGTTTAGCGAATTGCACGGACCTCCCCAAAATAATAACGCGTTAGACTCTTTAGGCACGTATTTTAATAACATTACCTCCCTAAACTCGGGTGCACATTTATGTGACCCAAATTCAAATCTCGACGGAGTCGAAATATGTTAATAGCCACGGGTACATTAATGTGACGTGGTTCGAGATGTATTTTCACGACGTTGCAATTCTAATAAAAAATAATAACAAAGCGGTAAATAATTTTAAAATTGCACTATAGGATAACATGTTTTAAAAATCAAATTTTAAGCCATTTATAATATTTTAAGCGACTGTGCTAGAACCACGGGATCCGGGGGTGCCTAACACCTTCCCTCGGGTCAACAGAATTCCTTATTCAGAATTTCTGGTTCACAGACTTCACTTGGAAAGTCGAAAATTTTCTGGATTTGGGATTCAAGTTAAACCGGTGACTTGGGACACCAAAAGCCAATCCTATCCCAAGTGGCGACTCTAAAAACAAATAAATAATCCCAATTCGAATAATGTCACTTCAAATGGAAAAACTCCCTTATACATTATCCTTCAGGGTCGGTGTGTAAAAAATGAGGTGTGACAGCTCTGGCGACTCCGCTGGGGGCTGACCCAGAACTTCGGTTCAGGGTTTAAGAATTCGAGCTTAGAATAACTGTTATTTTCGGCTTTATCTGATTTTTCTACATGTTTTCCTGCTAAATGTGCTAAATGTTTTACCGCTTTGATATTATTTGGACTGTATATATAAACTATGCCGAAACCCTTCTCTTCTCACCTCCGGGGATGTGCTTACTGGTGGAGACTCCCTATTCTGTTAGTATCTAACCTTGAAATAAGAAAGAGGTCGGACAAGTTACAAAGCCAGACGATCCCGCGGGTCCCCGGTACGTAGCCCCCTCCTCGACTCGAGTTGTCCGCTCGGGTACACGGTCTAGAACACATACCTAGGTTTTGAACCTAGAATAACTTGACTTCATGCCGGATCCCTAGTAGGAACACTTGTTTGCATCACGTTGCATTTGACTTAGGGGACTCAACACAGGGGTTGGATCCGTCTAGGACAGGTAACCTGAAATGAAAAAGACCATCCTGCTGCATCCTGTTTGTTTTACGCATTTATTTGCTTCAGACTTGCATGCTGACCGACTTTTAAATATTGGAAAAAGAGAGAATAGAAATAGCAGTATAGAGAGTTAATAGCATACCGGTGCCCAAATACTGTCGGAACTCTGCCAAAATTTTAAGAAAATCGAAAAAAATTATTTTATCATTTTTTAAACAAATAAAATAAAAAATAATCTTCATTTTATTCTTCTTGTTTTCAAATTATTTGGTCGGAAGTTTTCAAATTATTTGGTCGCAAAATACGTTCTTGAAAAGATAAAAGAAAAGGCTTGTTTTCAAAAATAGTTCGTCTTATCTTCCCGAACTATGCCAGTTTGATTCTCACAGGGTGTGAGATACGTAGGCAACCCTCATCGGGTCCAACTTTTCCCTTTTGTAAAAATCGCCAAAAATGTCAAAATTAATACTTTTGTCATGAATAAGTCAGGTGATGCCGCTTTTGTCGAAAATAGGCGAATGATCCCGAAAGGGACGCCGGAAGGCTGACTTTGCATAAGCGGCCACCGTTGGTCATTTTTTTAAAGTTTTTTTCTGTTTAGCCCACACAGCCTTAAAATCTTCGTCCCCGAAGTGCTGAAAGGCCGTGTTCAAAAAATGAGTCTTTCATTTTAAGTTTTGTTTTGGGTCAGATAAAGTTTGTTTTTTTAATCACATTAAGAAATGTGCAGAATGAGCACGAGTCAGAATTTATCCGAAGCTATTATAAACAAGATCCCGTTGGAATTACATATGTGGTGGGATGACTTGGGCAAATCAGGACAAGACATGATCAAATCATATTTGGGAGGCCTTACTGGGTTGCTGAAAATTAATCCGAGAGGGGATATCATAAGTGCATTGATTCCATTCTGGGACCCGGCACATAATGTATTTCACTTCTCAGATTTTGAGCTTACCCCGACATTGGAAGAGATAGCTGGATACATCGGGGATCCCAAGGTTCCATTGAGAGAGCAGTACTTGATTTCTCCAAGGGCCGTAGCCGTCTACAAGTTCTTAGACTCTTTAAAGATACGAAGGGTGGTCCATAACCCGGACTTGGCAAATGGGTTTTGTGCTTTGTCATTCATATACGACAGATATGGTCATATCGGAGGATTCAATAACTCAGAAAACAAAATCTATAGCAAGGGAAACCGCCTGAAATGGGAGGAACACAGGTGTTTCGCGTTTATGGTGGCCTTTCTAGGACTTCTGGTGTTCCCTAGAAAAGATGGGAAAATTGATATATGAGTAGCCGGGGTCGTCAGTACTTTGCTTACTCAGGAAAATAGCACTCTTGCACCAATGATAGTAGCCGACATCTTCCGTGCTCTTACTGCTTGCAAAGCCGAGGATGACTTTTTCGAGGGTTGTAATGTATTGCTGCAAATGTGGATGGTTGAACACTTGTGCCATCGCCCGCAATCTATGATCTACGGGTTGTCAGAGAAAACATGTATAGAAGAGTTTCCTACAAGAATCGACGGATTTTGTTTACCAGAAGGGGTCACCGAATGGGTGACACGTCTGCGTTCTATCTCCGCACGCCAAATAGAGTGGACATTCGGATGGTTGTCTGTAGACGAAATCATATACATGTCAGCCACAGGGTCTCATTTTCGGTTAATAGGACTTAAAAGTATCCAACCATATGCCCCATACCGAGTATTGAGACAGTTGGGAAGATGCCAAAATAGTCCCAAAGAATGAAGATCTTAGCAGACAGATAGTCGAAATTTGGCCTAACGGTCAATTCCCTGAAGCAGTAGTTTGCAAAATCTGGAACGAATGTCAGTACCTAAAGGCATACACTTGCATACGAGATCGGGCCAAAGGAGAAGTATTGCCCGGATACCCCGTTTGGTACAAGAGGGATCTTGAATCCGAGAGGCCGGCTAAAAGACCTCACCTCCAAGATTTCGCTGAGTCATCACA
>MU774899.1:10916-24079 GCA_026770625.1 Nicotiana glauca
GAATGCGTGAAGGACACGCGCTCGCGATGAGGAAGACTGTAAAGGTACGCGTTCGCGTGTTGTCGAGTGCGAACGCGAAGAGGAAATTTCTGGGATCCAGAACTTGGCTTACGCGATCGCGATGTAAGGGACCCGAATGCAAAGAAGAGGGGATTCAAGGCTATGCGAACGCGAGCGGACATTGCGAACGCGAAGAAGGAATCTACTGAGTAAAAATTGCAGAAAATCTGATATCTTCTTAAGTCCAAAACCACCCCGAACACCTCCGAAAACACTCTCGAGCACTCGGGGTTCCTAACCAAACACACACACAAACTCAACAACATCCTACGAACTTAACCGTGCGATCAAATTGCCAAGATAACATCAAAGACGAGGAATCAAACCTCACAATTATCACTTTTTCATCAACTTCATAAACTTTCATTTTTTTTTGATATTTAGGTCTGAAACACGTTAAATGACGTTCGATTTCAACCAAATTTCACAGGAAGCGCTTAAACCACATATAAGACCTGCACCGGGCACCGGAACTAAAATACAGGCCCGATACCAACACTTTCTAATCCATTTTCATTTCAAATTTTCATATAAATTTCCGAAAAACAATTTCTCTTAAAAATTCATTTCTTGGGCTCGGGACCTCTGATTTTGAATCCGGGCGTACGCCCGAGTCCCATATTTTCCTACGGACCCTCCGGGACCGTCCAATCATGGGTCTGGGTCCGTTCACCTAAAATGTTGACCAAAGTCAACTTTAATCATATTAATATCAAAATTCATTATTTTTCACACAAAATTCATATTTAAGCTTTTCGGCTACGCGCCCGTACTGCATACGCAAATTGAGGAGACTAAAAGTGAGATTTTCAAGGCCTCAGAAGCGCAGAAAAGAGAGAAAATAGGTGATGACCCTTTGGGTCGTCACAAAAGTTGGCTGCTACACTATTTCTGCATAGTAGCGTGTGCAGGCAGCAACTTTACAGCTGGGGCAGTTGACCTGTGCAGTTTCCTTAGGAAATGGTAGCAATCAGTTCCATCTGTTGTTCCTTTGACTCTGGAGAGTTCAGCCATATCCTAAGCTAGAACCTTTTGATCTTAAGGTCTTGAGAATGTGTAACAGATTCCTTATCTGGTTCTTGACAATAAGTTTGCTAGATCATCAAAACCTATCAATTTTCCCTTTTTTGATGATGACAAATTTATAATTGAAAATCCCACAACAAACCAGACAGTGAACCAGAAAGTCCATTGAGTTTCCCCTGAATCTGTATTCCCCTTTAATCAGTGCACATCATTATTCAATTATGCATATTCTTTTCCTTTTTGGCATCATAAAAAGAAGAGAACCAAGTAAAAGCAAAAAAAAAGAAAGTCTAGCATCGTTAACTCATGCCACATGTGTGCACACAATATGATAGAAAACAGAGATATAAGAGCAATGTACACACAACTAAAGAGAAGAGCTTGCATTAACACAATTTGGATTTTTCAACAAGAGCAGTTTGAATTTTACCATCATCATCCACAA
Organism: Nicotiana glauca; assembly: GCA_026770625.1. Classification (NCBI taxonomy): domain Eukaryota; kingdom Viridiplantae; phylum Streptophyta; class Magnoliopsida; order Solanales; family Solanaceae; genus Nicotiana; species Nicotiana glauca. The sequence goes on from MU774899.1 coordinate 12,448, forward strand.
TTCAATACAAAAAAGGTACCACAAACATTATCATAAACAATCATAAGAAATGTATACTGAAAGATAAACTAGACACAAGGAGGGAACACTAGCTAAGGAGCACTGGAATGAGAGGCTTGGAGGAAGAGGCAAGGGTTTGAAGGACTAAATCCATTCGAGCATTCGCTGACATTTGCTCGTTGAGAAGTCTCTTTTTCAGGTCCTCCACTTGTTTCTTGAGCTCAACATTCTCTTTGGTCAGACGAGCAACCTCTTTGCTTTGAGAGCTACTAGAACCAGGTGCCTCATACAACTGACTTAACTGCGTCTCAAGAATAACATTCCTTTCTTTCAACTGCCTTATCTCAGCAGTAGCACTGTTCTGAGCATTGATCAACTGAGATATGGTAGAAGTGCTTCCAACTCCTCCAACTTTCTCAATACACTCGCATTATTCAAGAGTGGCTTTGGAGAAAGTTTGCTTCTAGTGCCCACTTTAGTTTGTCCCAGAGAACCTTGAAGTACTCAAAGACCTTGGTGAGAAGGAACCTATAAGGCAAACCATGATTACCATCTTTAAAATCTGCCACTTTTTGCATGTGCTCTATCATGATCCTAGGCAAGTTGATGGTAGTGAAGTTGTCCAGTGCTTCCATGAGGAACAGGTCTGCACGTGAAGTGATAGATCTTCTCTCAGCACGAGGAAGCAAGACCGTGTTCATCATCGCAAATAGCAGTTGTTACACTGGAAGAAGGTCCTTCTTCTGTACCTGTTCCCCTTGTTGAACTGCTTTGTCCTTCAGGATGGCATTTCTGAAATTTTGAGAACAAGATCACTGAACACCAGACAACCCTTCAGCAAGCACACCCAGAATAGATCCCACCAAAGCAAATTCCATTATCATATTTACTCCATTCACTAACATGCAGATGTGATCATCCTCAACTTTGAAGAGGTCGACATAGAAACTTTGAACTTCCTCCTCATACACCTTTGGAGCATCACTAGTGAACAAATGTGTGCACTGTTGAAACTCACAAATTTCAACCAACTGTCTCATACCAGCCTCGTCAGGGGCAAATGTGCAGCCCCAAAACACCTTTTGATTCCTCAACTTCTCTTTCCCAGCACTTCTTTGATCACCAACTTTGGCCTTCTTTGAGGAACCAGATTCTTCATCTGTATCAGCTTTTCTCTTAGTAGACTTGTGAACATTCTTTCCTTTTTCATCAGAATTCACAGACTTTTCACCCAATTTTTCCATCACCCTAACAACCGACTCTTCTACCAACTTATCACCAGATTCTTTCACCATATTTTCACTAGCGATAACATCATCAGACTTGTTCAGTCTTTCAGCATACACAGAGGATCCCCTTTTAGGCTTGGGAAGACCATGCTTCTCTAAGCACTTTCTAGTCAAGGAACCAGATTCCTCTTCTACTTCATCATTCACATTCACAACTGGCACTGTCTTCTCACTCACAACTTTCCCACCTTTCACCAGTTTTCTTCTCCTTGACTTAGCTTGGATGTTCTTAAGAGCAGACTCAAGAGCCTCATTCCTTTGTAGCCTTATAGTAGGTCGCTTAGGAGTAGACTCTTGAGCAACCATTGGTCTACGCTTAGTCAAGCTAGCAATTGGCATATCATCAGAATGTTTTTCACTTTCCCCAAGTTCTTCTTCAGTTTCAGATCTCATTTCAGGCACAACCACGAACAAAGGCTCAACATCAAAATGAGGAGAAGGAGCGGGTAAATACTTACCTAGGGATCTTGAGAGGATCCCTGAGTTGGATCCTCCGAGGAGGGATCAGGTCCTTCATGAGGGACCCCAGTAGTATTGTCTGATGCTGATTGATGAACAGGCACAAGCGCTCCACCCTGTACCACGGTCTTAAACTCTTCACCCTGAGGCTCATACCCATCTTTACTACCTTCAGCAATAACCCCTTTCACCAGCTATGGACAATATGTTCTCTATTGCTTCTTTCTCTTGTACACCCATGGAAAACATAGGAGAAGAAGAAGTGTTACATGTGAACTCAAGATCAGGAACAATCTTTATTGAGTCAATATTTTCGGAACCATCAGTTTGATTTGTCTTTGACCCTTCTTCCATAGGAGAAATTTCCTGATTTTCTTCTTTATCAACTGTACTCTTTTCACACACACCCCCTTTTTCGGCGAAATAGAAAGAAGAGCTAGTGGCTACAAGCCTTTTGGGAGTGGAATTTTACGGCTCCGATGAGAACCAGAACTGGATTAGGTAGGGGAGAAAACTGAGTGTGGGGGTGACTCTGCCCTAGGGTTTTGGCTAGTGGTGGTATTGGGGGAGGAATCTAATATCGGTGTTTGAACGGCTGAGGACTCAATGGGGGTGTTACTTGGAAAACTTGAGGTTTCGTGATTTTCAGCCATAGAGAGAAGTGATGAGTTGAATAGAAGAGATGGGTAGTTTGAAGAGAGAAAGAAGAAGGAAAATTTTAACGTTTGATGTGAGGAGTTGTGACAGTGATGGATGCATTTAAGATTGATGGGGGACTGGTTAAGAAAAGGCGATAGTTTTGGGAGTCAGTCGATTACTAACGGGTGAGACGGATGCAAAGAAAAGAAACTGACACACTGATGATGTGGCACTGTTTTAATAGTTTAAAATTGTGCATGAGAGAATAGAGAAACTATAACCTGTGTTAGAATAACCAGGTTCCCTGATGAATCTTGCATCTGTAAGCTCTGAATCTTCAGCTATGACGAAGTCGTGCATCCTCGTCTTCCATCATTCATATATTGGCTGTTGAACCTTGGTGGTCTGTAAGTAGACTAGCCTTCTTCGAAGTTTGGAGGAACAGTCATGAGGATCCTTTCTAGGTGTTAGCCTGATAGGAAGAACCTGATATGATATCAATTGATAGAATTTAAGGGTCCACCAAACTATGTAGAGAACCAGGTTCTTTATTAGTTCCCACATAAACCACGCACACTGTAGTAAGTAAATGACAAGAGCAATTTTACGTGAAAAATTCCCAGCTCAACGTGATTAAAAACCACGACCTACCCTTGTAGATTTCAACTTCACTATTGAGCAACTTTTAGATTACAACCTATGTAACCTAGGAATTAACCTCTTAATTTTTCACTAACTTGTAACACTCTATTACAAGCCACTTTGTAATAACTGTATTATAAAGACTTTACAACTCGACTAACTCTAACCAAGACACAAATACAAGGTTTTATGATTTACAAAGGGTTTCCTACGCAATCTTCTAAACAAGCTAACTAGGAATTAAAATTAAAGAACTATTACAAAATTACAACTCAACTAAGGAAATACAATAACTTGATATGGGGAGCTGGTCCATAGCAGTGTTGTTCTTTGTTCTTGATGCACTTGAGAATAGTTTTCTTGATAATCAATCACAGTGAGTGTGCTTGAGTAAATTCTCTAAGTGTTCAAGTGATTTGCTTTACCTTCCTGGATGTTAATAATACATTTGTGATATCACTTGGGATGATGTAAGCAAGGTAGGTAAAATACACTCCCCGTAAAGTTGACTGCTGCACTATTTCTGCAAAGTAGCGTGTGGAGGCAACAACTTTAAAACTGGGGCAGTTGACTTGTGCAGTTTCCTCGGGAAACGGTCGCTATCAGTTCCCTCTGTTGTTCTTTTGATTCTGAAGAGTTGAGCCATGTCCCAAGCTGGAACCTTTTGATCTTAAGGCCTTGAGAATGTGTAGCAGGTTCTTTATCTGGTTCTTGAGAGCAAGTTTGTTAGATCATCAAAACATAAAATAAGGTAGTTGTAACCTATCAACTGTATTTGTAAATACATAGCGCGAATACACCTGAATACATAAACATACAACTGTATTTTCCTATTTTTTAGCCAAGTTTTCCTATTGTATTCATGAATATAATAGATGAATATATTACCATAACAATTGAAAAGGTAGATAAAGAAAGTAATTAAATATATGGTAGCCGTAGGAAGTTAATAACCACTAAAAATAATAATTTTTGAAAATTGGGGCAGGGCGGGGCAAAATATTATTTTTGAAATAATTTAATAGGGCAGGGCACATTAGCCCATAGCATAATGTAAGCAGGCCTAAAGCGTGACATATATAGCAGCAGCCGCTTTCAGATACATTGTTTAAACTATAGTCAATTTTCAATAATTATTTAAAATTTAGTAACATATGAAAAACTTTAGACCCATATATGGGCACTGTTACTTCTGCTTCTAAAGTTTTGAACTGCTGGAGCTAATTTCATACTCTAACGTCTAAAATTTGAATTGGCAATATAAAAATGTAATAGAGGACCATACAAACTCGTGAACTATAACAATTTTTAATCACTATTACTGTTACGCTAGACTAATTCTTTATGTAAAAGAAATTCATTAATCCATACTATATGATAAAAAACTATATTCACCTTATTTAGCTCCTCCCTTGGCCGAGGGGCATTGATTCAGTTAGTAAAAACGCCACTAAGTGAATATAAACAATGATAAAACAATAGAAAATAAAAGTCAGATCAAACACACGTGTAGTGTAGGAACGAAACATCCTAGAAAGAACGTTGTACGACTAATCTACAATTTGTTCATTTGTACTACTCCAAAATTACCAGTAGTAATATTAATGATTGTATCACATATGTATTACATGTATATTCATGCATACCTGTGTATAAAATATATATGTTACAGGAAAAAAAAAATTAAACTCAATTTTAACGACGAGTTTTGATACCAAATTAGTCCATATCACCTCCAATCTTACTCAAATTTTGCATATTGACTTATCTATATGTTTACAATGAATTTCAACCATACCTATTAGAAAAGGTCCCTTTTGCGAAGGTTTTTGGTATCTTATATATTTTTTTTGTGTGTTTCATCACCTTATTTGTCACCTCATCCATGGAATTTCCTTCCGTCTTGCATCTAATGTTGTTGATGACGTTGAAAAAAATGAAAGGCAATCTTTGCATGTGATTTTTGGAGAGAACGAATTCTTGTTCATCTGGGTTTTTAATTTTTATATCTAGTTAACTAGTTTTAGTAAGTTTGTCATTAATGGCTAGAGATTGGTAAGTTTTGACTTATTTTGGATATTTTTGGAAGATTCTCTTTAAAAATTTATTCTGCGACATATGTATCACACATATATCTCACACATTGGTATACATAAACATATGTACGCGATACACATTTGATACATATATGATGTATATGTGATACACAGTAAATATATCATCTTTTTTCATATTTATCTTCTACTTCGAATGTTCAATTCAAACCACCACAAAACTACACCAATCATCCAAATCTGAGATTCAAACTATTTAAAATGTATTCAATCTATTTCAATACACCCAAGCAATAATTTAATATTTTTTGGCTATAAATAGCTAATTGGCTAATATTGGTAATATTTTATGAATTGACTAATTTCAGTACCAATGTGCTTATGGGCTGACATAACTGGTAATTTCTCTTTTTTTTAAAACTCAATTTTAACGACGAATTCTGATACCAAATTAGTCCAAATCATCTCCAGTCTTACTCAAGTTTTGTATATTGACTCATCTATATGTTTTCAACGAATTTCAGTCATACCCTTTAGAAAAGGTCCCTTTTTGCTTAGGTTTTTGGAATCTTATATTTTTTTTTCCTATGTGTTTCATCACCTTATTTGCCACCTCATGGATTTCCTTTTCGTCTTGCATCTAATATTCCTGATTACGTTGAACATAATGGAAGGAGATCTTAGCGTGTGATTCTTGGAGAGAAATAATTCTTATTTGTTCGAATATATTATTTTTATATGCAATTGATGGCTAAAAGTTGGTAAATTTTGGTTTATTTTGAATTTCCGTAAGAATCTCTAAAATAAAACCAAATCTTTCCAAGGAGGGCGGCATATGACTCATCACACACTAATTGCCTTTGGGCTGAAGTTAAGGCCACATTAGTCTTTTTTAAAATTAAGACGTATGAATCTGAATACATATCTGAATATCAAGATGTGTATTAAGATTAAAACATCTGAATCTGGATACAAATATGAATATATTAAGGTGTATTTTAAGATATGAATAGAAATAATTAAGACTACTTGATTTTTAACATCTGAATATATATAATTTATCTTTATTTAAAAATTAATAAATATAAAATTCAAATAAAATATTAACTAATCTAATATTCTATCAATAAAATATATAGTTTTTAAACTATGATAGTTGTTGGTGCTGATGTCTAACGGGTGAATGACGACTAGAGGAGGTGGTTGGTGGTAGTTTTTGTTGATGATGGTGGTTCATGCTAGTAGCTAGTAGTGATTGGTAGTGGTGATCTCCTTGGTTCATGATGTGGCTTTAAGTGATTGAAAATTTTAACCTAAAGACAACATAGGAGGGGGGGGGGGGTCAAAAGAAAGTCAGTATATGACAAAAGCATCTTTTTGGATCGAATGAGCTTTTGTGATAAATGGCGTGCGATAGAAAGCGAAAAAACGAATTGATTGACTACTGAGTGCAAGCCCGTAAATAGATGACTATGGGTAGTTCAAGTGCGGTTAAAGTCAACTACAAAGAAGGCATGTCGATCTTTCCACCAACAAACCTTTGACTTTGACTGTAAAAAACAGAAAATAGGCACACAGTAGTTTAGAGTAGAAGGAATAAAGGATAAAAATAAACATTTAAGGGCCACCAAAAAAAAATGGACATCATGCTCTGTGATGACCCGACCCATCGTCTCATGTGTTTCCATCCCATTTTTCCTGTTTATTGCTTCTTCATGATTTATTATATGTGTTGGGTGAGTTTGAGTTGACTCGGATTGGATTTGGTAGGAAATGAGGCACTTAGTCTCTTTAAGGAAAACTTAAGCTGGAAAAGTCAACCGAATATTGACTATTGAGTTAGAGGGCTCGGATGTGATTTCTGGAGATTCGGTTAGCTTCAGGAGGTGATTTGTGTCTTAGGAGTGCGATCGGAATTGATTTTGAAGGTCCGGTGTAGAATTAGGCTTGAATTGGCGAAGTTAGTATTTTGGCGAATTTCGGTTGATATGTGAGAATTTGATCCGAGGGTCGGAATGGGATTCCGAGAGTTGCTGTAGCTTCGTTAGGTAATTTTGGATATGTGTGTAAAATTTCAGGTCAATCGGAAGTCGTTTTGTCGGGGTTCTGATCGAATGCGTGTTTCGGAAGTTTTTAAAGAACTTAGGCTTGAATCCGATGAGAATTGATGATTTTAGTGTTGTTTGATGTGTTTCGATTATTGGAACAAGTTTGGATAATGTATTAAGACATATCTGTGTTTTTGGTTGAGGTCCCGGGGGCCTCGGAGTGGTTTCGGATGGCCAACGGGGTGAATTTTGGACTTGTGTGATTGCTGATGGTTCTGATATCTAGTATTTCCGCATCTGCGGAAAAGGGACCGCAGAAGCGGTTCCGCAGATGCGGTAGGGAGGTCGCAGGTGCGGTTTGAGGCCTCGAGGCAGTTTCTGTAGAAGCGGATGTTGGTCCGCAGATGCGGTCACCGCAGAAGCGGAATTGGACTGCAGAAGCGGTCCTGGGCGAGTTAGTGAAAACCGCAGAAGCGGTAGTCGCAGAAGCGAGTTGGACACCACAGATGCGAAAATGACTGTTCACAGAAGGGTTTTAAAATGACATTTCATCCGCGACTTGGGTTCATTTTCCACCATTTTTTAGCGAGCTTGGGAGCCTTTGACGAGATTTTTGAAGGGTTTTGACTGGGAATCAATTGGAGGTAAGTCCCATAACCTAGAAACATCATCTAATTATGATTTCAACATTTAAATTCATGGAAATTTGGTTAAAGAGTGAAGAACTAGGGCTTGGGTTTTTGAATGAGAATTTGTGATTTGAGGGTTCAAATGGACTCCGATTCTTGTGAATTTGATATGTACGGACTCGTGGCGAGACGAGAAATCCGGTAATGTGAATTTTGCAATTTTTCGAGAAGTGGGCCCGGGGCTCGGGGCTCGGTTTTTGCTAGTTTTGAGATTTTTGCTATTTCTCGATTGTTTTCGATTGGGTAATGTTCCCTTAGGATATTGTGATGTATTCGCTCTGATTTTGGTTAGGTTCGACGCGCGTGGAGGCCGATTTTAGGGGCAAAGGCATTGCGAGCTAGGGATTTCGCCGGTTCGAGGTGAGTAATGCTTGTAAATGATATCCTGAGGGTTTGAAACCCCGAATTTCACATCGTAACGCTGTATTGAGGCGTGACACGCATCCTATGATGAATGCGGGGTCGTTTACTATTGGGGATTTGTGACTTGGTCCATCTCAAGTGATATTTCTGCTATATTGGCGATTGAGACGCATACTTTATTACTGTGAATTGGGCTTATTGCCACGTTTGGGGCCTTGTGCCGACCTGTAGAATTCTTAGGGAATCTTTATTTATTTTTCCTCACTTGTTTGCATAAATCATACTCTTAGTAATGTTTTCAACTGTTAAAAATATGATAAGAACTGTATTTTGAACATGAAATCATAAATAAAATGAATATGAGGGCTGAGATCCCTACAGTACGTAATGCCCGAGTGGCTGCGCATTTATTTGACTGAGATGTGTTGAGTACCCAATAGTGAGGATATATTTTCCTATGATATGGATCGGGCTGCACGCCGCAGCGATGATATATTGATATTGAGGCCGAGAGCCTGTTTGATCCCATGATATGGCTGATATTGAGCTTGGGCTGTAGGAGCCCCTTCGGAGTCTGTACACACCCCCAGTGAGCACCGTCGATGATAAATAAATAAAGCGGGCTACACGCCGCAGCGGGTACTGGAATGTACTATTATTTGCATTGCATTGCATTCATGCATTTGTTCACTATTCGTTGTTTGTGTTGTTTATTGAGATATCTGTTTGCTGTTCTGGTATTGTCTGATCACTCTTAAAGAGGATAAATCTTAGACAGTGGTAATAATGACACTGTATGATGCGTTTGGTCAGGTAACAGTGGCTGACCGGGAATAAGAATATTGCCCGAGGGGCGGGTCTCTGTGCATAGTGTCACTAATTGTTGAAAATTATTTTCGCAACTGTAGAAAGGATCATCTTCAAAAGAGGTTTAAAACTGAGCCAAGATACTTTGAAAGGTTTCACAGTTTTCACTGATTTTTCTCAATGTATGGGCTTTTCACTGCTACTATACAGCATGATGGTCTGTTATACGTGTACCGCCCAGTTATTATTTTACTTTTATTACTCACCGAGTTGGAGTACTCACTTTACACCCTTCACCTCGCGTGCAATTGCAGGTATTGTTCACCCGGTAGCGGATTATTAGCTGATTGAAGATACTACTATTGCAGCTGAGCAAGGTGACCGCCAGCGTTCGCGGCACCGGACGTTGTCTTTAAAATTCCAAAATTTATTTTTGAATATTATTAGCCGTGTAGTTGTGTTCAGGCTTCTTTAGATGCTTGTGACTTGTGACACCCCGATTTTGGGCTGAGCTGGGATGGTTCCCTGTTATATTATTTTCTTCCGCATTTATGATAATGTTATCTATTGTTTTCGACTCATTCTTGCTAAGAAATTGTTAAAAGAAGTATTATTAATTTGTTGGCTGGCCTTGTCTTCACGAGAGGCGCCATCACGACCGGATTCATGAATTGGGTTGTGACATGCTCGGCAGCTAAAGGAAAAGAAATTGGAAAGGTGCTCAAGATTTACGCATCCAACAACTGAAAGAGTTTGCGGAGAAGGGTTGATTTGCATAATAGCAGGACTCAAAGAGTGCCCTCGTGAGGCAGGGAAAAACTTCAAAATGTGTCTTTTACGTATCTTGGATTGGGTTGTTGAACAAAATCCAACCACACCAGAATGGATGATACAAAGTCCTCCAGCTTTTCATACTTTTGGAGAACTCCCAGCTATCAAGGAGACGTAAAGCTATGTGAAGTAAAAGAAGAAAAGGAAAATTCCACTAAATATGTGTTTATGATATGGCGGAGTATCATGTGATAGTGGGGGGGGGGGGGGGGGGGTGGGAGATTTCGTATTAGCGCTGCTGCCTACTTAAATAAAATTCTGAATCGAGATGATGGTCAATGCATCCAAAAAATAAAAAAACGGACGCAAAGGACAATTCGTGGCTTAGACGGGAGATCATGTTTGAAGAATGAGAATACGAATAATAAAGCCCTAGGTCCCGACGACTTCCCGGCTTGGCACGAACAGCCTTAAAGTACTGTTCCATGTCCCAGAGATCTTCGAGTCTTGGCATTTCAAATTTGGTTGAATGGCTGTAGTTCCGGGACTCAAGTCTGAAGTCGCTAGGTAAGACATTCGGTTCACGAACCGAAAACCTATCCCTACAGCAAGCTCCTCAATTTGACTCGGTCCGTCACGCTTTGGACATCACCACCGGGATCGTTGAGGCCCCATGAAGATGACTCTACTTCACTGGGAAGACGCGCGAATACGATTGAGGATGATGGTGGTGCGTAGTTATAGTTAATAATGGCGAGTGGTGATAGTAGTTGTAACTGGGGAAGGTGGTAGGTGGGTGGTGGTAGGTTATAGTGATGGGCAATGACCGGCTGTAGTTGTTGATGGTAATGGGGTGGTCAGTTGTGGTAGTTGAGGTAGATGGGTGTTGATTGTGCGTGAGAATGATGGTGGTCGGAGTGGTCGGAATAGTAGGTGGTGATGGTCGATAATGGTGGCGGCTATGATTAATGATGATGGTGGAGGTGGTGGTAGTAGTGGAGGTGGTTCAGTATGGTGGCGGCGGCGACATAGTGTTAGTTGATAATGGTAGGCGGTGGCGGCAGTTAATTATGAATACGTAATAACATGTTAATGAAATTAAGTCTCTATTATAGATTTTAATCATATAAACTCATTAAATGGTTGTGAAGTAAAATAACAAATACATTTAATGATTAAAATTTTAATAATTAACATTCAGACTTTAAAAACAGACATAATTAATGTAACAAACATAGTTAATGTCAGAGATGTAAATGATGGATTCCTTAAGTTTAAACAAATGAGGCCTACGAGTCTTTCCAGATCTGAACAACAAGTAAAAAAAGTCCAAATCTTTTCAAACTTCTCCATCGATTCATCACTCATTGTGGTATAGAAGTAATACTTTCATACAATTGGGTCTATGGTAGCATAAGAATTTAAGTTGCCAATGAAATTTCAGTCGAATACTGAAGATTTTTTGGGTAATTATCTTTTGGAGATACTGAAAACAGTTGAAGAGTTCATTCATTAATCAATGTCTTGGGCAAGTCCAGAAGATATCTATCTCTCTACTTCTCTTGCTAGGAGTATGGAACCAAAATGTGATTATTTTTTACTCAAAATACATAAATAGATTAAAAAAAAAAAGATATGATATTTTTATATATAGTGCCAGAATACCTGGTACTATACATTAACGGTAACTGTGCCGTTAATGTATAGTGACAAGTATTGTGGCACTATACTGGAAAAGCTGACATGTCCAGGTATAGTGCCAAGTATTAATGGCACTATACCCCTTTTTAAAATTTGAACCGTCTTCTTCATCTTCTGGTTCTCCTCTTCCATAATATTTTACTCCTCTTTCTTCTTGGTCCCCCCCCCCC